>VRYO01001681.1:2256150-2269147 GCA_009812075.1 Sialia sialis | reverse complement strand
AAAAAAAAAAAAAAAAAAAAAAAAAAAAAGGAAAAAGCATTAGGGGAACAGTTCCAGTAATTACAGCCGGCTGGTGAGGTGGTTTACCATTCCAGGAACTGAAGAGGTGTACAAGAAGGAGAAATGGAGAAAAAGAGAGAGAGGAAAATGCCTGCAGCATTAAGGTTTTCTTACCTCAGGATGTTAAAATGTCTCAGGCTCCATTTAGGATAACTTAATTATACTGCATGATCCAGATGTTCAAAATTTGCAAATTTGTGGTCTTACCTTTAAACACCAGAAAAGGGGTATTTTAAAGGAAAGGTGTCTATCCATATCCCTCCTCCCACTACTTGCCAGCATGGTGTAGATCACCACAGACTGCTGACTTCAGGGCAGAGGCACTTTGTCTGCACCTAGGGAGAGTTTTGCCAATGCCTCTCCCTTTCTGAGAGGCACTGATCAGCTTTGTGCTTCTTCCAGTAAACAACTGTTCCATGGAAGTTTAATTACTCCAGGTCCTCACTATTCCTCTTCCTGGGGCAATACCCCTGGGATTTCTACTGAGAAGGCTGTCTCCAGAGTAACAGCCCTCCCATCACCCTCTCCTCCACTGCCTTTGCTGACTATTAGGGACATTGATTTCTCCTAGATCATGTAATGTAGCTGTTCTTAATGGCACAGACCAGCCCCCTCCTAGGAAACTAATTGCAGGCAGAGATTCCAGTGGGAGAAGGACAGCGGTAGTGCTTAGTGGGAAAGAAACTAGTCTGTGGATCCAAACTGTCTTTGGCCACTTGCTCCTGAATCCAAGTCTTAGCAAAAACCAGTCAGGCAGTAGCCACTGGTGTGCAGAAGCCTCCCTGCCTAGAGGGCTGCACTGAATCCTCTGTGTGACCATGCTAGGCTGGGGACACATGTGCAACCCAAGGAACTAACATGTATTATCTGAGGACTTGTCCTGGTCTAATACTGAGACTGCCTGAATGATCTCAGAGCTGCTCCTACCTCAGGGTTAGATGAGATGTAGCTCCAGGCTCTGTCCATGCCATGCTGAGAAGGTGGGCATCACTTGGGGATGGGGATGAGAGGGATCCCTCCTTTGATCATGTGGCTTTGACTGGGTAGAAGGAGAAAGTGGAATGTCTTTTCACCTCAAATCCACTCTCATTTCAGGCCACTTGTGCTGGACCCTGAAATTAGCTCAGTTGGTTAGAACATGGTGCTATTAACATCAAGGTTGTGGGATCTAATCCTTGGGTGGGCCATTCATTTAAGTTCTGGACTTGATGATGCTTGTGGATCCCTTTGAACCCAGAGCATTGTCTGATTTGGATTCTGTGATGCTATCCCAGATCATCCTGACAGACATTGTATTTCCCTCTCTCTGTTTTCCACAGAACAGGGATTTCTCACTGCTGGCAGCTGCCAAGTTGCAATGCCTTCTTATGCTAGTGGGAAGGTGAACATGGCCCATTGGCCCTTGCAAAGTGGAAGGCAGGCTGATAGTCTTGCATGATGCAAATGAAGGATGTGTATTCCTGCTTGGATTTGCTGTGCTTGTGCTGTGGGGTAAGTGGTCCTCCTAGTGACTTGTGTGCTCCATGTGCTTCATGTGCTGTCCATGGCAGAGGACATGGGGCAGAAGTGAGTTCTGCCTGATCTCTACCATGCAGAAGGTATCTGCTGAGGGATTGGTGTATTAACAGGTAAAACAGCCGCTATCGCTTGAAGGTTGCCTCTGCTGTTGGCTGAGATAACTTGAAGCAAAAGCACCAGAATCAGAGAATATTCTGAGTTGGAAGGAACTGCCAAAGATCACCGTGTCCAGCTTTTAAGGGAATGGTCCATATGTGATGAAGCCCACAGCTTTGGTGTTATTAGCACCATGCTCTACAAGCTGAGGTCTCTGCGTGGTTATGGGAGGCTGGTGATGCATTGCTGACTGCCATTTGCTCAGTGCATGCACTGCTGGCCCATGCATCCTTCCTTCTGTACAACCCTCCCATTGTCCTCTTCCTGAATGTAACTGACTTGTGACTCCTTTGTTGCTTTGGGCTTCCTCCTTACACAGGGAGGGCTTTTTTTTTGGATTTGAGAATGAACAATAGCTCTGATGACAGTGCTCTAAAGATACCTGAGCATGAGAAACCTTTTGATGGCAGGTCTCTGTTTTGATGCCCTTTGGAAGTCACTGTGCGCTTCCCCTGTTTGCTGTGAACCTGACAGGTCTCAGGGTTAGATTTGGCAGCAGTTCTTACCTGTCTGCATCTAAGTTTTGAAATGCCAGTGTTCAGTATTGTAAAGAAACAACTGTAGTCCAGTAGCTCTACACAGAAATGTTGGGCTGGTAAGAGGAGTTTGGTCATCCAGAAAGGCATGGTGGAAGGTACAAATGCTCGCTGGTAGAATATCTTGCTGTGGGAGTACCAGAGCAGGTACACAGATGAGACACCTGTCAACATCTGAAGTTCAAAATCAAAGTCAGGAATCCATCCACATTCATTTAATCTATAATTCCAAGATCCTCCCGAGCACACCAGGAGGTGACATGTAACCTCAGAGCTCTGATGGCCTCATGTGGAGAAGGTGTTTATATTTCCTTAGGGCTCTTTCTATCACCTGCTGAGTGCGTGTGTAAAACTCCATGGCTTTTCATGGTTGTGAGCACCACAGGCCAGTATAGAGGAATTGATTTAGGGAGAGCTGGTCTCTCTTTCTGGCAGTGCTATTAACCTGCTTTCTGACTTGATCTAAGCATACATTCTCTGACTGTTATGGCTATCTCTGCAAGGTACTTATTTAATTTGGAAACTAAACAATTAGAGTGAGGAAAAGAAAAAAGGATTCAGAAGCCCTCAAGTGTGAGATGCTTTAGACAGGCAAAGCTCTGCTGTATCCATCCTCAGCCACTCTTGCAGTGCTAGGATGTTTATTAGCCCCTTGAGTTCCTTTAACACAAACCACTGATTTCCCTCTCAGACCCAGGCTTTATTACAGTGGACCAGAGCCTGAGAGTAGGGCGACAACTTAGTTTTCTCCCTGCTGTTCACCAGAGTGGTAGCTCCTCCCTGACCACCACAGTGATCCAGCCTACAATATATGTTTGGGGTGAAGGAATAATGCAATGAAAATAGTGATTTGCTTTTAATACGGCAGAAGGAATTAGAAGAATTAGAAGGAGTTACACTGCTCCTGCTGCCTCTGCCTGTTTCTGTCTCTTCTGATCTGCTCTGCTCCTTGCCTTTCTCCTGCTCCCTTGACCATGCAGTATTCCTGCTGTCAGCATCAGCCACTACCGCTGGAGTCTGGCTCCCTTTACCTTTCCTGGCACAGGTATCTGAAGGACCGCTGAGTTCCTTCTTTTGTGCTCTGTATCTGCCCCAGTTCTCCACTTGGTCAGAGTTGCAGCTGACACAAATGAGCCTCTCTAGACAGTGGCAGCAAATTGGTGCAGCTTCACTCCTCACCTTGCTATTGGCTTAGGTAAAAGGTTGCCCAGCCACAGCAGCAGCTGGGAAGGGCATGGCTGTGACAGGAGCAGTGCATGCAGAACAAACTAGTGTCAGCATTCCTGCTTTCCTGATGGTTCATGCTCCTTCCAGGCTTGTCCCTTGGCTTCTAATGCCACTATTGGATGGCAGGCTGTGTTACAGCTGTCTTGTTGGCCCAAGACAGGATGTCCTGAACCTGCCAACCAGGGATGGTTGGCATTTATGTCTCAAAAGGGAAGCCAGGATGTACTTACAGTCTCTTAAATTATGACCCGTAAATGTCAGTTCCCTTCATTACTCATCTTGCATCAGAAGTTTTTTGAATTAATTCCAACCATAATCACAGTATATCTCTATTTATAGGAAGCTGGGACACCTCACAATATTTAGGCATACACCTTTCTGTAAGAGCTGGTAATCAGTAAAGCTAAAAGGCTCCAAAATAATCTCACTTACTTGGTTTGAATGCCCCTAAAATTCAGGAGTGCAGGAGAGTGTGTTTGGATCTGAACCCCTCTCTGAAGCTGGTTTTATTCCACTCTTCCCATAATGGCCAAGAACTGCTACTGTGCTCTCCAGAACTTCAGGGGTTTTTATGAATTGGGATGATTTCTAATAATTGGTAATATACAGAATAATTTACAGATCTGATTATTCTTATAAATGTTAAGACTTATCAATTAGCATTCAGTTCACCAGACTATTGAGTGGAGTCCAATCATTTATTTTATCAACAGCATCCAATGACCTTATAAATCTGCAATGTTAAGTACTCCAGGGTGTGCAGGTTGGGCACCATGGTACTATGCAATGCTCTTTTGCAGAAGAGATCAATCATTTATATTAATTCAGATTGAAACCAGCAGGATGTAAACCACAATGGTTTTAAGCTGACCATTGTTCTCTTTATATCATTCCACCTTCTGTCTGCCCACAGCTTTAGGAGTGAGTATTCAGGATGGATTTATAAATAAAATTTAACAAAAAGTAATTTAGATTTGGAAGGGTAGACATAAAGAAACAGGTGTCAGTTGCATATTTGCTGACAGTAAAATTGCAGCCCTTTGGTTTCACATAAGAGTAAAATCCACCGCTGGAAATCAACCACTGAGCAAATGCAAAGAGGTCATCATGTTCTCAGCTGTCCCTGAGAAAAGGGGTGAAGCTGGGAGACAGTACTGGAATGATAGAGAACTGAGGCAAAGGGGCTTTCAGAAGTTTGGTCCAGTAAGCTGGACCAAAAGTTTACCCTCAGCAGGGACACTTCACTTTGCTCCTTAGAACTGTGAACTCTACCTAGTGTAAACATTTTAATGCTTAGCTTGTTATGTTGGAGAAGTCAGACTGGCAGCTTTCAACAACATTGGATTTCACAGGCTGAGATGATTCTATCAGAATGGAGATTTTACCTGATCAAAGATGAAACACTGTGGGTTTAACCCTTCCTGCTATTTATGCTTCCCATGGAAAACCCAAGAGACTTTCAAGTCCTGCATAGAGTTCTGAGGACTGACAACTGCAACAGAAAATTGATATTTAATGTTGACTGTTAAAATTGCAGTCACAATCATGAAAGGGATTCAACCAGTCCTGCCTAAAGCACAGCACTGGCAAATGGCATTTCCCTTATATCCTAAATTCCACTCAGAATACCATCTAGAAGAAATAAAACCCTAAGGAAAGGACAAATGGAGCAAGGAAAAAAAGATCTGCCCCCAAAAATAACTGAAGAACTGAAACCAACTGAAATCTCTGTGAAGTAAACAGAAGTTGGATAACTTCCAGAGGATAGTTAGTAAAGTTAATATGTGAAACAATACTTGAAGCTCACTCTTACATGGTAAAAGTGGATATGCAGCTAAAAGAACTGTCCATTATGATGCCAGTGTACAAGATTCTGTAGAAGATGAAAAAAACACACCAAACAAACAAACAAGAAAACAACAGCAAAAACAACAACAAAAAAGCCCAACCAACCAACCAACCACCAAAAAAAACGAAGACAAATCAGCAAAAAATTACCCCAGTGCCTCAGGGTCTCTTAGGAAAACTTATTTTAAATAAAATTCTTTTATAGGAACTCTTAGCAAATGTTCTTGTAAAGTTGAGTTAATTTTTACCTATATTCATTGTTTTCTTGCTTTGAGTGGTATGATTCCACAAATCAGGAAGAGATGCCATAAGACAGTATAGAATCTTGTAGAATTTAATTACTTTTTAATCAGTGGGACTGTCAAGAGGAGTCTGAAATGTCTCACAATATTTTACCATTGTTCTGAACTGAGAAGTAAGGGATTGTTCCAAACTAAGGTACCTTCTTAGAGGTGTCTGTCATAGCCTGTAGAACTTTAGAGCTTCCTTCCTTTTTAAGTGTAGAGGTGCCTAAAACGCTCAGACAATTACACTTACAACTGCAAAGTCCCCATAACATTCACAGGCTGTTTACTGGCATGCCTAGATGATCCTTTTATAAACCATAACCAGCACAATACACAGAAAAAATAATAATTGAGCCCAAGCAACATAGTGAAATAATATCATTCTGACTCTCTCTGTTTGTGGTGCCCATGGAGGAAGGGAGAGCTGTGGTTGAAGCTTTACATCAAGCATTGTCAATAAAGTCAAAGCAGTTTATGCCCATTCTGCATATCTTCAGTAATGTGATCAGCTGCAAGTTGATGGCTAAAAGAGGTAGCAGGAGCCACAAAAGAGGAAGACCAGGATCTAGGAAAAGGGCAGAACAAATCAGGATGTACTGAAGTAATATGGTTCAAGTCATCCTAGCTTATTTACAAAGTTGAGGGAAGCAATCTCTGAACCATAAGCTTTGAATGCTTTGAAGACTCATGAGGGCTGGATGAGGTGTCAGAAGGCTGAAAACAAGCAGAAGATAAGAAATTGCAGACTACCCAGTTTAACTTCATTCCTGGAGGAAAAAAAAGTGGAAATAATCAAATAGAAGAGATTATTAGGAGCCAGCACAGATCTGTCAACAACAGATCATGTCAAACTAATTTAGCTTTCTTCTGTAACAAGCCTTGTAGATACAGAGGTAGTAGTTGTCATACCATGTCATTTGTAAAGATTTTGACATTATCTCACTGTCTTTTATCATAAATGAAGCAAAGAAACATATTCCAAAGGAAGGCTTTACAGCAGGGATGCAGAACTGGTGAAGATAATTTTAGTCAATGAACAATTCTCACTGATTTCCTGTTGAAACGGAAGACTATTGAGCAGGTTGCCACAAGCTTGTGCTGTGGCCTGCTAGCACTTCATATTTTCATTAAATACATTGTAATTTATAATTTTAACCTAGATAACTGTCTAGAGGAAGTATTTTATAAAATCTGCATAAACCAGCTGTGGTGAGCAGGGGGAAACCACTGTAATTCAAGAAAAGCTTGTCAAGCCAGGGACCTGGTTTGAACAGCATCAGAGTGAATGTGAAGTGCTCTGCATGGGAATGATTAATAAAGTGCAGCCAGTTCTACGTGGGAGACCACAGTCTGTCCTTCAGGAGGAGAGAGACATGGTCTCTAGAGGACCACAAGTTCAGTGTTAGGCTAGAATGTTGTTCTGTTGCCAAGAAGGGGAACACCATCTTACCAGGCTGTGCAAGTGGGAGCACAGCCTGTCAGAAACATCTCATAAGCCTTCAGCTCTGATGTGCACATGTAGGACTCAGCTGAAATGTCATGCCTTAGTTCTGTACTGCACTCCAAGTAAGTGTGGTCCAGTGAGAGGATGTAGGCTGGGATAGTGAGAATAGCTTGAGGTCAAGGGAGAAAAAACTGAAATAATTAGAGTTGTTTCACCTAAAAAGAATAAGGCCAAGAGTGGTCCAGATGCTAGTCTGGCAAATGAAAGAAAATAGGAGTAATCTGTTCCTCCTGCCCATGACGTATACAGCTAGGAGTAATGGACGTTAATGAAGTGTCCAAAAAGATTGTGATGCACTGTGATATATTGCGTAAACTATGGCAGCTTCAATCACTGAAGGGCTGCAGGAAGTACCTCAGGACCAGAGGAAGTACTTCAGGACCAGAGGATGGACTAAATGGTCTCTTGTGCTCTTTCAGCACTATTTCATATTATTATTATTATCAAATATTCACTGAAGCAGAAACTGGACCTATTCTGCAGGACTCTTGCAGGACTGTGTTTAACCAGTAGGATATAAAGTGTTATTTACTTCTGTATGCTCTCTGTCTCTAGCCTGATGATTATTTAATTCTTCCATGTAAAAAGCCAAGGAACTCAAGCAGGAAAAGCTAGGAGCAGCTTGCTCTAAACTGTCTTTTATAGGAGGGAGATAAGACATGAGATCTTTCAGATACAGTAGAGAGTTGAACCACCATTTTCCGTCATTTAAGGAAGCTAGTGTGTCCACTGAGATACTGAATAAATACCTATTTACTACATGCTGTCAGAGAGGAACTGGAGTTGTTCTTTTCAGTGCAGTGATTCAGGGCTTCGATCCAAACCAGAAGATACCTTCCCAATAAACTGAGCAAGATGCCTAAACCCAGACTTTAGGTTTCACTCTGTCTTCAGCATTTGTTATAGGCAGGTTCAAAAGGCATTTTTTTTCTTGCTGTATTACAGCACTGAGCTGCCCAGTTCTACCCATTTTCTAATGACTTAAGGCTATGGCTTCAGCAAGCCATCTCACCTTCTTCCTAGCTTCCTAGTCTCCTTTGCTCCAACATCCATCTCCTGAACACAAACATCTGCTGGAACTCCACGCTGAGGTGCCCTTTTCATTGTCTTCACAGGAGAATAATTACAAGAGATTTATCAATTGGCACCTTCTTCTACTTGCCTGACATGAATTGTCCAAAATATTTGTTTGGCAGCCACTCAGAAATTCCCAACTGGATTGCTGTACTCCTACTAGAATTTGCTTTCAGTGCTTAATCCCCTCTGCTGCCATTATGATGTGTCCTAGTGGTTGCTGGGAATACAAAATAAAACATATTGAGATATAATTCACCTTCTCTGGATGCATTCTCATGCATCAGAGGAGCTCTTGCTGCACGGGAATATAGAAGAACTAAATCTGATCTGTGGTATCTTCCAATATCTCATGCTAAATCCATATAACCCTTAGGAATATATCCTTTGTTTATTCCTAGTCTTTTCACAATGCAAGAGGGGGAAAAAGACACCCTGCCTATAGTCAGGATTACCCAACTTCTGGGAAATGAGATAAATTGTAATAGTCAAAGACAATCTTTTCATCTTCATCAAACTTTGATGAGCTTTTCCTTTTTGGACAAGAATTTTCTTAGTAGGAGTCTTCTTCAAATAAACATTGTGTTTTTAAAATTTATTTTTCTGTTGAGATTAGAGGAATAAAGCTTTGAAAACGCGAAGAATTCTGCAACCAGTTAATAGGTAACAGTTGCACCTTTATAATACAAAGGAGGAGAATGTTGTGATTTCAAATGATGAAATTTCCTATTTTCTCCCTTTTTAGTTTACATTTAAAAGATTAAACACCTTTATTAAGCATACATTTAGTTTTCAAAGTCAAACATTTAGTATACAGAAAATTAATTAAAAGGGTTGCCGCACCATCTTTAATTTGTCCTCTCTCATGAATAGACATAAAAATGTGGTTCTTAATTATAAGATCAAACACTGGTACCTTTTTTTTTTTTTTTCAGTAGGATCTCTGTCTCATTCAGTGCACAGAATGGAATCCACTTAGGAAGTGAATGAGTTTTGCCATAAACTAAGCTTATTTCTATAGATCTCCTGTTTCATTTACTGGCAGTGATGAAGGTTATGCATTCAATTGGGCAGGGGGCTGTTCAAAAACAGAAGAATGGTCTCATATTTTGGCAATTGAATACTGCCTTGAAGAATTAGGCTTTTTCCTGCCTTTTGTCACAAGTTCCTATGTGATATGAAAAGGCCACGTAAATGAGGTTTTCCATGGGTGGCCACTAATTGGTGTATTCTCGTTTTCTGGATTCTCAGTTTGAGACACCTGGGGTCTGACTTGCAGAAGTACAGAGCTGGTATTGTATGGAGGTTTGCTGTCAATACACAAACAGAGCTGAGGAAGTATTAATCTGAGGCAACACACATTGGGAACCCAAAATCAGTAGTTGCTCTGGCCATTTTGACCTTAGCCTCTTTTTGCTTGATTTTATTGTCTGTAGAATAGAGATAACAACCTCACCTATCTCCCTGGGAGAAAATCCATTAATGCTCCTGAAGCAATGAGATATTATGGCAAAATAGCACCACAGAAAAAGACCACGAGGAAATCAGTATTTTGCATTCAGTGATGGGTTTGAATGGTTTGTGGCAAATAAGGCACTTTGCTGTGCTTGAAATTAGCATAACAGGAAAATATTGAATTGCCACCCACTCTGTCCTTTGTAGTAGGTAAGATGGGGACACTTCCAAGGAAAAAAATTATACACTAAAGACAATTAAAAGGCATGTGCAGGAGGAAGCCAAAGTGAGGTTTCAGAGGTAGTCTCCATTTTACATTTTCTGTTTCCACCTTTAACATGTGCCCAGAAAGATGCTCATTAGAAAGTCTTTTTATGTAATACATGAGTCACATTACTTTTGACTTGTGCTTGTGAATGGACTGCAAAATAATTGTGAAAAAATGGGCCAAAGGTGTTATCACTGAAACTAGTACTACACTTTTAATTGATATTGGAGGTTAAATCCTCAACAAATAAATCCTGGAACACTCTTGTTATTACTCCATTTGTGTGTGAGGAAACTGAGGCACAGAAAAAATTGAATAATCTGCTGCAGTAATTGTGCCTGTTTACTCTGTATGCAATCACAAACTTTTAAGCTAGCATTCATATTGATTTAATCTAGAAAGGACAGGAAAAGGATAGTTTTGTTTCTCCCTTCTTCCCCTCCCTTCTCCTCACCTGGAATAAACAGAGTAAGGAAAATAATTTGTTTGCTTTATTTGCCAGTGGTTTTTTGTTTGTGTCTGGGTAGGGGGGCATTTATCTGCCCATGGGACTCTGTGGGAGGACCTAATGAGGAAGAACTGACCCTGAAGTAGTGGAAGCAAGCAGGTCTGTGCTATCATAAGTCCTGTATTCTGAGCTTATGCTGAGCTCATGAAGTTCAGACTCTAAGTTGTTGCCCTGGAGGATCTCCAGGTGGGGAGGTTGTGGTTGTGCTCGCAACAGGGTCTGGATCATAAGCTCCACACCAAGATAGGCTTAAGTAAGAGATCAGAGCCTTCAAACTGCACTTAGCAGGGAGTCTGAGAAGAGTCAAGGACCTTGGTAGTACACTGTCATACACTTTCATTGATGAGCACCTTCTCCATACTCTGAATATACTGTTGCTGTTTGGCGACCAGAAATATTTGTATTGCCTTTCTCAAATCTCTGGTGTATAAGATGGGACACAATTTTCTGGTCAGGCACAAGTGGGGAATTTTTTCTACCATGGCTACATATGCTGGCTGCTGCTGAATTGTTGTGGGCCTCCTAAGGCCTGTGTCCATGAATTATCTTCAGAAGAAAGTTATTTCTCCAAGGGGTGCACAAAGCACTGGTGAAGAGCTGACAGTCAAGACAGAGTGATCAGAAGAGATATTTCATGGGGGTAGTGTAGGTGGCCAAAGAAAAGGTCTTGTTCACAGGGCTGGAGGAAGGACACTGTCCCTCTGCCATTTAAGAATGGAAGTGGAGAGGCTGTCAGTGTAGGGAAGAAAGAGACTTTGTTGCCAACCGAAAATGTGGCTGTCTCTCTGGGCCAAACCTGATGCATGTTTGCCAGGAAGGCAGTGGAAATGTAGACCTTGTATTAACTTTTGTGAGATGATGGGGATTGTTTAGTTCCTACTATTCCCAAAGCAGATGATATTTAAGGCTAACCTTGCTGCTGCAGCCCTTGTGGAAATAGGCACTGCTACTGCGCAGAAATGGAAGGGGTGGCAGAAAAGGCACTGGACTACGACAGGGCCATTTGTGGTCGTGGGACTTCACTGGCTTCTCATCCCTCCAGAAGGACAAGCACTGACCACAGCAGATAATACTGTAACTTGCAAGCATCTGCCCTGGAACTGAAGGGGCTTTACCAAGCTAAGGTGAGCCTTCCCATCTCACAAGGTGCAGTAAGTGACCCCACTGGTAGGGCTTTCTTGCTTCTCTTCCATGGCTCTGAGCTGTCCGCGCAGAGGGAAAAATGTGCTTCTTGTTGCTCTGCCTCATTATATCCACCCAGTTCCATCTTTCACATATGATTAGTTTTCTCTCAGCTTCATGCACTATGGTATCATTGATGCTGATATCCCCAACCTGTAATTTTTCAACTTCTCTTAGATACTTGCCTCTAAACTCTTCTTGCTGTCAGGTGCAGCAGACAGCAGAGAATGCTCAGAGTACCTCTGAGGGCTACCATACAAAGCAGTTCTTTGTGAAAGTTGAGCAGCACAGAAATGCCTGGAGAAGTTAATCAGAATTGGAGATAGGCACAGGTTTTTAAAAAAAACCATAAGCTGCAAGTACTGTGGTATAAACAGGAGGTCATTTTACTGCCAGTGGCAGTGAAATAGTGCTCAGTTATACAGAGCATGGAAAGCACTAAACAGGATTTCTGCCATTGCTTTGCTCCACTTCTGTCAATGCCCTATGCTTCTGCCCTGCAGCAGCCCTGCTGTTCCAGCTCTGATGTTCCAGGGTAGCTATGGAGCTGACAAAAACTAGGCAAGGGTACAGCTGATCCTTTGAACAAAGTAATTCTCTGTTCAGTAGCTTTTTTGTACAAATTAAATGTTAACATCTTTAGGGGGCTTCTCCCTGGTGAAGTAATTGCACGTTCATTAAATTGCCAGTTAAGATCTACTTTCTATTAATTTTTTTTTCCCAAGAAAAGCCCTTCATTTTCCACTGATTCTCCTGCCTCACCTAATTCAAGCATGGACAACTTGTGGTTTTGGACCTGGAGGCAGATACTGAATGATTGATGTAAAACTCCCACAATGGAATCACAGAATCATTTAGGTTGGAAAAGACCTTTAAGATCATGGAGTCCAACCTTCAACCAATCAGCACTGTGCCAACTAAACCATGGCACTGAGTGCCACATCCAGCCACTTCCTGAACACCTCCAGGGGTGGCGACTCCACCACCTCTCTGGAGAGCCCATTCAAATACATGACATCCCTTTTTGTGAAGAAATTCCTCCTTGTGTCAAACCTGAACCTGGTGCAGCTTGGGGTTATGGAGATATGTGGTATTACTACTAGCACACTGCTGATGATTCCAGTGCTTTTTTTATCTGTATATCCATGTGGGACAAAGCTACCAGGGGCTTCTGAGGCCACCAGCTTCCTACAAGCTCTGGGACTCAACTGGGCACCTGGCCTCATCCCATCCCACCCTGCATGCTGGCACCCTGGGGAGCCATTCCTTGTTTCTGCCTGGGAGCTGCTTGTTGAAAAATCTCACACCTTGCCTAAGGGTACTGGATAGGGTCGTGACACCTCTCGGACACTGAAAGTTGTTTTGGGTTTTTGG
>VRYO01001681.1:2196082-2244541 GCA_009812075.1 Sialia sialis | reverse complement strand
AAAAAAAAAAATAAAAATGCGGCTTATATTCGGGTGCGGCTTATATATGGACAAATCCCGTGGTCTTCCCAGCTACCCGGAAGTGCGGCTTATATTCAGGTGCGGTTTATAATCGTGAAACTACTGTACATTGTGTTCTAGTCAAGAACAGAGCATGAGATGAGACCCATCTTAACCCCATAAATAGCACAGGAGTTTGGGTGATTCAGCACTAGTTCACATAAATAACTGAAGGAAAGGTTTCCACACATACTTCAGCACAGGTGTCATGAGAAAAGAATTACTCTGGGCCCTTTTTTCTCTGCATGACTATACAGTTGTTTGTTTTGGGGGTTTTTTTCCCAATTATAGTTGTGTATCATATTTCCCTTGGATGAAATGGGTGAAGTGGGTTATTGAGTGTATTATTGACAATGGTCCTAGGAATCCTATGGATGTCCAGGCTCTGGCCAGTATTGATGCCTTGTCTGGTGAAAGGTATTTAAGTCCTACATCTGGGCTCCCAGCATTCAGTTTTCAGAATACTGGGAGATGGCCACATTTATCAAAGGGCTCTGGGTTTTGGTGTCATGTTTAAGAGGAACTCCTAACTAAGGACAGAAAGGAGCAGCATATCACGGTGGTGGCTGAGCATATATCATGGCTATAGCATATATTAGCCACATCCTAGGATGAACATTAAGGAGGTTGATACATGCTATATATTGGAGGGAAGATAAACATCAGGAAAAGGAGAGCTAGAGAAAGAAGCAGAGGAAGCTGTATAATATTTAAACATCTTTCAGTGAAACAGTAAGTTCTTTCTCAGTCTCTCCACCCCAGCATTCAGAATACAAAACAATACGATTATTTTTCCAAGGAAAGGCAATGATATTTGCCATGAGAGACAAGTGGACTGACAGCAAGCAAGGACCAGAGCACTTGGTCCTCTCCTTTCTTTGCTTGTATGTGGCTGCAAACACATGGAACATCTAGAAAACACCTAGGTTCTCCATTTCTCCTTTCCTGAAATGCCAGCACAGGAGACATTTAAAAGGGTCTGGAGGAATTATAGTAATACTTCCTTAATTATTTGCCTAAGCTGTGAATTTGGAGATGGAAGGTATAAAAGCAGCCAGAGATTTGAAATCATCTTTTCCTGGCCCCAGAAAATTTTTACATTCCTGGTACCTAAGAACTAACCTCTGCCCTATCTGTGATTTAACATTAATTTCTTACGTCCCACTCTCTCAGCCATGTGATAGCAAGGAAACTCTCACTTACAGGAACCTGGAGGTGTGGCAGACAAGCAGATGGGGATGGTGAGAGGATCATTCCTCTAGGACTCAAAAGATGCTATGGGCTCTGTAGACAGAGACATAAATGTGTGTTTCATAAAGGCAAAGATTTGTGCACTGGCTTCATTGGATATGTGAGGATGGTCTGAACAAAAAAAAATTGACATGTTTGACTATGTCCTTTTATGGATCCATTTAGCTCTTCATCCACCTGCCTCAATGATACTTTTTTTGCCGTAATTATTTTAAAACAAAATAAAACAGAGGATATTTGCTCTGTGTAAGATGGCAATACATTGCATGTACCCTAACAGTACCATGGATATGTCAGTATTAAGTTTACTTTACACATAAATGTGTAAATGAAGGGGAGGCAGGTGATGGAATACTAATATCTGAAACCTATCCCTACTAGACCTGATTCTTGGCTGAGAATTCTAGATTCCATGTAAACACTAGTAATAATAGTCACTTTATTCTAGCCACACTACTACAGCCAAGATGTCATGAATGCTTGAGAGATAGATAAGACAGATTTCTTGTTTTTCACTGACATGGTTTTGGATGCATCCTGGCAGGGCTGACTCACCCTTTTAGCTTTCCAAGGAAGACAAATTGCTTTCCAGGAGCTTCTGCCATATACAGGTTATTTTTGAGCGCTTCCTTAATTAAAGTTTATCTGCAGTGCACATAATCCACAGATGAAAAGCCCTTGGGGATTTTTTTGTGTGTGAAAAGAAGTTCCCCCCTGAACAACCTGTTTCTCACCCAACCACCCAACTCATTGTTATACAACATAACACACATACTTTATGGATCACATGTCCTACCCCAGAAGTAGCTGCAGGCCAGTAGCCTGAACAAAAAAAAAAGTAATTTCAAATGCCTGGCATGCTTTACTGGGGAAGGACTGAATAGAAACAGGATTCCTGAGGGCCACAGTTGGCAAAGACAAACTATTAGTACATTCCTTTCATCCACCATCATCAAATCCATTTCTGCCTCAGGTCTCATGTTTCTTATCTTTTGTATCTGAAATTATGCTGAAATCACCCTACTGGAAATACATTTTGCAGTTGCACAACTTGGTATCTGGCAAGAACGCAAATGGATGCCATCCCAACTGGGAGAAGAGGACAATGATGTCACTGGAATAGCAAAGGAGCCTTTTAGCTCTGCTATGCTGTAGGTGCAGGTGAGAGAGGTTTTGATCTGACCTCCCTGGAGAGAAGTGCTGTCCCATCCCCTGCCAGATCAGGGGCTGACAAGGACACAGGGCCAAACCCTGTGGATCACTGTGCCCTGGGCTTTGGCTAGCAGGGGAAAGAGAGCAACCTTTACAGGGCTGCATAGCCTAGGTAACAGAGCAGCTCCTCTGGAGTCAGAGAGTCAGGCATGCAGCAGTCCACAACCTGTAATAGCTGTCTTGGTTGGTGTAGGAAGATTTTAGGACACATCCCAAAGCCCAACAAGGCCAGTGGCAAGAAACATCTCCCTTCAGTCAATGTTTTTCTTGTTTGTCCAGGGATCAACAATTTTGTCACATTCACTAATGGTTTTGCAGGAATCAGGCAATCAGGCATGGGGACTGGACCCTTAAAGCCTTATAAGTATGTCTAAATTGTCTTTCTAGTCTACCAATCTTACTGCTGTTTGAGACTAGCCTCAGTCCTTGGGGAGAAGGTGTTAAAGCTACAGCATCTAAGTGTTACAGTTCTCTGAAGGAGTACCAGTCTATTTTCATGTTGCTGTGGCTACAGTGTAATGTTGGCATATCCAAGATCTCGTGAAACCAGCTAGTTCAGGTATTAGCAGTTAAGTTGCCACAGCAACACAAGACTTACTGCAAGCTGCAAAACTTGTCTGAGGAACAGGATGGATGAGCCTGTGTGGAGCTCTGTACTATCTGGCCAGTTTAAATGTACTTCCAATTTTTTTCCACCTCCTTATGCTGAAGTAGGCTGAACAGCTAACCAAGATGCTGAGTAACAGTGTTGAGTTTAGCTATGCAAGACATACAAGTGGTTGCAGCCTAGTAGTGCCTTGCACATAACCATCACCTGCTCTCTGACAAGCTGAGACAAACACAAAAAGTCCATCCCACTTTCCATACTGTGCCACTTAATGCACTTGGGGAAGTGTAGACATAATGCTCACCCTGTGATTTGTGCAACAACCATTTTGTCCCTGGGCATGGTCAAGAACACAAAAACTCCTTATGCAGAATTCTGTGTGTTAATTCCATTTACATATTCATTCACAGCCTTTTTCACCCCCTACATAAGCATCCTGTGCCCTTCCCATCTCACTTCCTGCTTTATACAGACCCATCCACACCCCTGCACAGCTATGTGGAGTGGCTCTTTTCCTTGATTGATTTGGGGCTGCTCACTCCTAGGCCACCATACCCACTTAGGAATGATGGGGGCACCAAAGCTAGGATGAGGGATCTGTGCTCACTGGGGACCCAGTGGGACATAGGGGATATCACCTCTGGCATGGCAGTGGACACCAGATTGGTTCCCTGGCTGAGCATCACTCCCACATGTGCCTGACCTTGTCTTGTGCTATGGAGATGATCACTTTCAGTCTGTTTCCCAGGAATTACTGCCCCTGTAACCACTCCTCTTTCCCCAGTCAATGGGCATGATGTTTCCAGTGGCATATCTGCATGTTGCAGTATCTTCTTCTCCCTTCTTCCTGACACACTTTTATTGAACTTGTTTGTAGGTTGTCCCTTCTCTCTGCTCTTCTGATGAGAGTCTTTCCCCAGATGGCAATGGCCAAAGGAATGGTTCCCTCTTCCCACGCAGGAGTAAATGCTTCTGTCTTTCCCAGTCAGCTTGTTTTCTTTGTTTTGTGACCTGAATCAGGGATGGAAACCAGGTGCAGACAGCAAAGAGGCCAGTGGCTCTGTTTCCACTTAGGTCTTTTGAATGCTTTCCAATGGGACTATTAATAGAACAGAGTCCTATCATCAATATGCAGCTGAGCTGTTACTTGCCCGAGAGCTGCTAGATTATTGGGATGAAGCCTGGTCTGTCCTCTAGATTCAGTGAAGTTTTATAAACTGAGCATAATCTCTCTGCAGCAGACTAGCATGAGGCACAGGCTCTGTTTTGGTCCCATTTAAGACTTTAACGCACGATTTAAGTCTAAAGCACACAGGGAATGCCTGCTCTTTGTTATAAGGCTGAATTCCCCCCAATAGTCAGAGAAATAACAATAGTCAGCTGAAATTGGAAAGAATGATATTAATCTGCCTATTAATCCTTCAGTGAAACCATGAGTGGAGAGCAAAGGCAAAGCACTTGGAGCACTTGCAGGCAGGGTGTTTTTGAGGAGTACATCCTGTGAAAATCCGTGCGTGTCTGGCAGCACGGAACTGCAGTGGGGCAGGCATCAATCTTGTTCTCAGTTGGCAATCCCCAGCCAAAAAGCTATAAAAGACAAAGCACTTGGTGTTATTAGAGACACCTGTGAAACAAGGTGTCATTAAAAAGAAACACCAACTTGAAGGCAGAGGTGGATTTGGAAGGACTGTGAAAATCTCGCTCAGGAGAGTGTTTTGAAAATGAGAAGAGGAAAAAAATTGGTATATTTCAAAATGAATGGTAAAATAAATCATGGGAGTAGAGACAACCCAGCTGGTGAAAGGCTTTTTCCACACAGCCATAATGCTCTCTGCATTGCTGACAGAGAGGATGAGGTTCTTTCTTCTACAAACCTCTGGCTGGAGGGGTTTGGCTGGAGACCTATGTCTGTCTAGCCTTAGCATAAAATTAGGGTCACCTGGCTCCAAACACATACCAAATGGAAAGGCTGTTTTGAAGATTTTAATTGGTTAGCAGAAGGAGAAAATGGGATAGCCTTAGTAAAGTTAGAGCATCTGCTATTCCTGAAGAAATCTTACCTCCCTCTTTTCTCCTCTCCCCTCCTCCCTTGTTCTTCTTCAAAGGTTGAAAAAAATGAGGATGGAGACCAAAAGATCGAGCAAGATGGCATCAAACCAGAAGATAAAGCTCATAAGGCAGCCACCAAAATCCAGGCCAGCTTCCGCGGACACATAACAAGGAAAAAGCTCAAGGGGGAGAAGAAGGGAGATGCCCCAGCATCTGAGACTGATGCCACCGACAAGAAGGAGGAAGGCCCTGCTGGCGGAGCGGCCGAGAACAAGGAAAGCGAGGCTCCTGCTGCCACAGAAGCAGCCGCCGCTGACAGTGCCCAGCAGGAGGAAGGCAGCAAAGACAGCAGCGCACCAGCGGAGGAGAAAAAAGGAGAAGGAGCCGCCGACACGGGCTCAGAGCAGCCAGCCCCACAGGCTGCCACTCCTGCTGCCTCCTCAGAGGAAAAGCCCGCTGCTGCCGCTGCTCCCGAAAGGGAAAGTGCCACTAAAGCTTCCACTGACAACTCACCGTCCTTGAAGGCTGACGAAGCCCAAGACAAAGAGGAGCCTAAACAAGCCGACGTGCCTGCTGCTGACACCACTGCCACCACCACCCCTGCCGCAGAGGATGCTACTGCCAAGGCAACAGCGCAACCCCAAATGGAGACAGTGGAGAGCAGCCAAACCGAAGAGAAGACAGGTGAGTGAGTGCCTCACTAGGAAATAGCCTCTCCAGAAATGGATACTTCCCTTGGTCTCCTGGGAGCAAGAGCTGCTGTGGGGACTACATTAAGAGTTAACAAGGGAATCCCATTGCCAGATTTTAGGGGTGGGGGAGATTAATTTATTGCTTAACATCCTTTTTCCTGATTCCAATCAACTTTTGGAAATACTGCAGCTCCTGCAGAGGTTCCTGTTCCTCTAGATGCAGGTGCCATCAGCCCTTTTTTCCACGGTGGCAGGAGAGTGTCAGCTGGGAGGCTTGAAGGGAGAGCTCCCCAAGCTCTGCATATGCTAAAGATAGTGATGAACCTGTTCAGTCATGCTAGCACAGACAGCTCCAGTGGGTCAACTTGGCCAGGTCATTGGAGGTTTCCGGCTTTAGTTGAAAATCTCACAAAACAAAATCTTTCTCATACTGCAGGAGACCTTGCTGGTGGGATGGTCATAGAGTTAGGGTGTTTCTTCCATCTGCTTGTGTATGGATGAGATTCTTAGTACTGGTTAGGACTAAAGGGGTTAAATGATGCCTTAAGTTTCAGCTTTTATGTTTTTCAGATTCTTTGCTGCCTCGTATGTAACTCTGAAACTTCATATTAGGTATTAGTGAGTTATCTTCACAGGGTAGTTAGACAAAACAATCCCTTCCCAGCTAGAGAATCAAGGACAACTGTTACCCAAAAAGCATAAACAACAGCGAAGTGAAGGGGGCAAGACAGGGGGTTGAGACTTCATAACCTGAGGCTGTACTTGGAAAATTAACTCCAATATATAAATGGACCAAAACTTTAAAAAGTGTAAAAACTCGTGACTGGCATCCATCTTGGATCCAGACTCTTATACTGCCCAAGGAGTATCCTTTTAAGGCCTTTCAATAATTATCTATTTTATTCCTTTAACTGTCTAGTCTCTGTTCCAGATCAGCCTCTCCAAGGCATCACAACCACATCTTATTATCAGCAGTGTTTTATAGTTTCATCCACACCCATACTTGTAGGGTTTCTACTTAGAGTACCCCCTGCCAGGCAAGTTTGCATGAAGCTTTAAGACATGGGTCAGCTAATTCAGATATGGGTAGCAAGAGAATCAGATAAGGAATGGAAAGATTAAGGGCCCTGACAAATTAAAGGCCCTGAATGAGGACAGAAGACAGGGTTGAATACTAAAAGTCACTCTAGAATTGTTTTCAATTCCTCACTGTTGACCAAGTGCAATTCTGCTTAACCAGTTCCTCTGGGAAGGGGTGAAGTCTTTTGAGAGGCAAAAGTGGACATTTTTTGATGAAAAATATAACATTTAAAAACCATAAAGAAGAGTTGGATATCAATTGTGATACTGACCTAAGTAGAAAATGTGGCAAAGATCTGAGGATATTTTTCTCTCTTGTTCTTGACCTCTCTTATTTTATCAAAGAAATAGAACACAAACAAAAAAAGAAAAGGTAAAATTGCAGGTAGGCTCCACATGAAGCTCAGTTAAGAGGCAGTACCTAACAAAAATGGTCTCCACATTCATTAAATACTCTGTTGTACAGGGTATTAGTATTCATTAGCTTGTTGGGGGAAAATGTTGCATATCACCTTGATGTTCATAAACAGCCTGATGTAAATTTTAGACAGCCTCAGCACCCAGTCTTGTACTTACGGGTATTTCTCCATAATTTCATTTGGCCCACCACTCCTCCTCCACAATTTGCAACTCCCACTCTCCAATTAGGCTTTTAAGCCTCATAGCTAACCTGTGGCTTCAGGGAGCTCTATTCTTGCTCAACAAAGTGGAGATACAGGGAAGAACAGATTCCAAAAGGACAGATTAAATACTGGGAGAGGAACTCATGCAGGACATTTAGGATTTAGGGATGGGCAAGGGGAGCAGCCTTCAAGAACACAAGTCTGAACTGATTGTACACAGCTACAAAGGGTTGCTGGTTTTACTTCTTACTCAGAAGTTTCTCGAAATAAACCTTGAAATTGAATTGTCCACATTTGCTTTTTGTTGTCCAGGTCTCCAGCCATTTGTTCTTACTTTATATGATGAGTTAAGTGGTAACATAAATATCATGTGATTAGTGAAATATAATTTTCTATGTTGCATGCAGTACTTGTGTTGGTTTTATTCTTGGGCAAAGGTATAAACATCAATGGCAAGAATAGGGCAGGGTGGATCAGTGTTTTGGGGTCCTCTGTACACAGGATAATGAATGATAATTTCCTATTATTTAACATCTGGGATGTCTTATTCCTAAGCAAGAATGATTCTGCTTTGAATTGACATTCCATTTTTATTCAGATTAATCTGCTCTAACGGATAGAGGTAGGGCATTTATAGTACCAAGCTATTTGATTTTAATTTTCATTTATTTTTCATGAAAAAATGTTTAATTCTATGCAATATTTGGAATCATTTTCAGATACCCTCCCCTTGCTCTTGTTGGTTTTAACGTAATTGGAAGTGGCCAACCACTCAGGGACCCATAATTTGAAGTGGCCATTTAAAATGCACAATTTAATATGCATTTGCACATGATACTATTACTTATGTAAACATCTAGCCAACAGAGGAAGCTGGAAAATCTACAATCAAATATATATTTAAAAATGAGTTTTCAGTGATCAAGTGTTCAAGACCACTAAGTGCATTCATTTATACTTGTTCAGGATGCATGCAGTAACACTCAAGCTTAGCAATGTTTGCAGAAAGCAAACATGGAAGGTGCATGGCCAGAGTCAAGCTGATAGCCTTTTTAAAATGTTAATGAATATAGATTTTTCTTGAATTCCTATTCCACTATGATATCAGCCTTCCAGTCACAAACCTGAACAGCTGGCTAAGTGACCCCAGAGTCATCCAAGAAAAAAATGTAAAAAAGATTAAATAGGTCTCCTTGTACATCTCTCTGAGGATTCCAGGCTGTGCTCTGCAATATACTCTATAGCACAATGTCCACAACAGAAGAAGCTGCTTCCTTTTTAAAGAATATTCCTCTGAAGAGCATCATCACAGTATGAAAGCACCTACCTTCTTCATGCTATTACTCTTTCATATTTTTAAACCCCTCTGTCTCTCTTGTTACTTACTCTTTCCATTGACTTAAACGTCTCAACCTTTCTCCCTGTCTTCCCCCAGCAAACATAGCACTGGTGCTTGCTAGTGTGACTGCGATGGTCATTCATGAAAGAGGGGACATCTGCCACTTTGTTCTTCTCCAGCCCAGGGACAGATCCTCTTTCAGCTTCATCTGTCCCCTTGGCCTTCAAAGGTCACCTCTTACAGTTTCTGTGATCGAAGACTGGCACAGTAGTGTGCTGTGTCAGGCTGCCAAAAATAAATCAAATTGGCTCTGGGCCACTGTCCTCAGTTGGCTGGTTGCCATGGCATGCTTGGCTGCCACTACCCTGAGGTGTGCCGACCATGCTGCTTTGGGGTGGTGGTGTTCATCTGCATTGGATTTTACTACAATGGCTGTATCCTGCTATCTTTTTCTGGTGCAAGCACAAGCAAAAGGCAAAGGCATTTAATTCATACCCAAGAGAGATTTTTGTCTTTATCTATGGGCAGGATAGAAAAAGAAAGGATATGGGGAAAAGAATAACCAGATAAAGAGAAGCGCAGTTTTTAATGCTTAATATTTCTGGAAAGGGGAAGGACAGAGTGGCTTTTTGTACCAGCCAGTAGTTCCCCTGACAGCCCTCAACTCTCTCCTTGTTACTCAGTTCTACGTGTTCTGTCTTTTGGTAATGACCTAGGAAACAGCTTCAAACAACTGTCCTGTATCCAATAGTAGTTGGTCTGGAACCCTAGGCATTCTGAGTTGTAGGGCAGTTCCTAAGCAATCTTCAGTGTATCTAAAAGTAAAAGAGATGGATTCCAGTCTGGGTAAGACATGAAATGAGTCAGTGGGCTTTGTTCAGTGGCAATGAAGAACTGATGTAAGGACAATTTCTCAAACCTCTTCATGTCTTTTAGTGTTTGATAGGATTGCCAAGAAGTGGTCTTGTCATCTGAGCATCCTTTATAAGACTTAGATTTATAGATTTTCTTCTTATGATCCAGCTTTTGGCTCTTTGGTGTTGATATTACATTTAGAGAGGCTTCCTTAGATGCCAACCTACTCAACAGGACAGAATCCAAAAGTGATGGAGGGAATTTATATATTACATATGGATGAGGAAGTGAGACTCATTCTAATCATGGTTGCATTGGCTTAAATCCAGAGAGTCTCCATGAAGGTTACTGGAAAGAGTCTGGTAGTGCAGCTTTGAAATGAGATCAGTATCCAGCACAGCAGACTATTGAAGAAGATGGGCTATGATGTCCTCCCAGGGAGGAGAGGAGGTGACTGTAACACAGTGTTAAATTAGATTTGTACTTTCATAAGTTTTCAAGTCTCACCTCCAAATTTGGTTGGCTCTAACATCAAAGAACTCTCAGATTGTCAGGTAAGAATACAAAACCCAGAAATGTGAAAGAGCCAATTGTGTATAAGGAAACAAATGGATCTTCTTTTTTGGGAAATGAAGAATGCTTTTCCTGCTTCACGAAATAGCTTTACAATGAAGCAGCTTCACAGCTGAAATGAAAAATCAGCCAGGTGACAAGTGCTTTGCATGTAAGCGGGCTGGCAGTTCCCCCAGGGCCCTGTATCCTGCAAGCAAGGAGCACTGGAAGGCACCATCTTCACTTCCTCGAGGGAGCAAATCCCTGTGGATTCTTTTCATGGTTTACAGTTGAATCAGTTCTTTGTTTTCAGTTCAGTCCCCATATTGATGGAAGGACAATACTTGCTGCACTTTGGGAGCACTGACTGTATAAAGATTTGGAAAGGGAGACAGTCTATTGTCTTGTACCGACCAGAACATGCAGCCTGCACTATGCAAGAGGAGTGCAGCTGTGTAACTTGGAATTTCAGTCTTGGCCCATGAATAGCTGGCAAGAGGCAGAACAACCTCACTGCCCTTCCTGTTTCAAGGTAGTTTATCTCTGCTGCTACACCTGGCAGCCAAAGAAAGCAATTCAAACACAGTAGTCTTCCCAGGGCTTCCCCGGAGGGAACAACTCTAAGCAAGCATGGCCGCATTTTCTTGTCTGTAGTACTACTCTAGCAACAAAGTAGGACTATATAAAAAAAATGCAGTTTAGGTTTCTTGATACATGCTGAAGTATGAAATCTGTTTCTAGTCCTCAGTTGTTCTGGAATTTTAATCTTCCAGTTGTGTCTATATGGGTGTAAACATCACCTATTTCATAGCTGGGTTTGCATTGGTGCAAACAGCCTGTGATGGGCAGATTGGAATGTCACAATTTTCCTACAAACAACCTGGCACAGGTGCGGGATTTCCTCCTCTACTGCATTGCAGTAATGTCTCTTGTCCCATGTGTACCTCAGGTCTGCTTCCTAATGAGATGCAGCTTTCCCTGTAGAGGTAGAAACTGTACTAGTGGGCCAGTGGTAAAGCAGTACTTTTTAAATAAAATCATAGGTGACATTAAACATATTTACTGATGAAAAGGTGTGGACCAGCTCTGGAAAAGACCTCTTGAGGAGAATAGGGTAACCACTCCTTCATACCAAAGAGGTACCAGCTCTTCTGGAGCCTCAGTAAGAAATGCATGAACACTCAAGGGTGGTTACCTAGCTAATTTTGTGAAGGCTGCAAATTATAGGAAAGGTGACAGCAATTTTTCACCCCTTCTGGTGTTGGCAACTATAGCTGTTGCTCTTCCAAACCACACGTATGGGTGACATTGTTTAGAGCAGTGCCTGCCAACGTCACAGTGTGTGCCATGTTGTTCAGTAGTCACTCACGCTAACACATGGCTCTCTACAGCCAAGACCAGTGGTTAAACTCCACGGAGATTTTGCTCTAAATCACTTTCATTACAATGTTTTCCACAGTGGCCCACTGCATGCATTCAGATCATCTTCAGAAAATGCTCCATGGGAGGAAGACTTTCTGTCATAAATGACAAACAAAATTTCTGCTGAGAAGGGTTCAAGTAGCAGATCTATGTACAGTCTGGACAGACAGACAATGAAAATTAAGTGATGGCTGTTTGCTGTAGCTGCCAGAAGTGCTCTGCACCACTGCCAGTGTCATCTCTTAACACTAGGATCAATTAGGCTGATAGTTGAGTTTCTGATAGTTATGAGCTCGCAGAGTATCAGCTGGGATTTACAGCTCCAGAGAGCTAAAATTCAAAAGTAGAAATATAGATAACTGCCACATGCAGAGGAAAAGGATTTGGAAAGTTCACCAGATCAGAACAGTCAGATTGTTAGACATTCCTCAAGAGCTATTTAATAGGTGCATTAATACTGGATTATCAATGTCAGTGCAGTGATCACTTCCAATCTCTGCAGAGACTTCATGGACTCTGGCAAGGTAAAGTTGCACTTGCAAGGATCCATGCAAATAACTGGTAGAGGAACACAGGAATTGTCAAGCTAGGTCAGAACTAATACTGACGTATTGTACTTCTCACTGTGGCTAGCACAAAACACTGCTATGGGCAGATCTAGGGTAAAACACTTCCCTGCTGCTGGGACTCATCCGTGTCTTCTACTGTCTAAGATTTGGTTTAACAGGTAAAGCATAATGTATTCTCTTTTTTGATGCTAATATAACTGTGGTGTTATATGGCATATACATATGTGTATGTGGGTGACTATGCACACAAAATATCTGATTGACTAAGTATTAACAGCTTTTCCATCTCTAGCCAACTGTAGAATGGCCAAAAAGTTCAGTGACTCATTGGCCACCATTGCCTTAAATAACTTTCTGTACTTGTGCTATGTCACAGAAACAGCAAAATCTTGTGGTAGCCCTACTTCATGCCTTTGATTAGGGTATCGTGCTGTATGCACTTATGCACAGAGGGCATAGTCTTACAGCACTTGCTGTTCATCTCTTTCCTGAAGAAAACACAAGCAGTGCTTTCAACTGTTTTTTGTATGCAATTATTCACATGCTTTTTAGGAACTCTGTTGCTTTTCCCTGCACTCCCTTCAAATCTGCAAATCTATTTTATGAGATGGCATGACAGATACTCTTCATATTAGTAAAAAAAACCTGTAACTTTTTACATATTTCCAAAACCATACTATTTCTTCTATTTTGTTCCTCATCCCAGTCCTTATGCACACAAATATCTTTCTTTTTTACAGACAGCTACTGAATGAGCACTGATTACTGCAATGACTCTTTTTGTAAAGACACTACTAAAATATTTTATTTAGCCATGTGATCATCTGTGAGACTGGGCAGTGGCCAAGAGAACCAAGGGAAATGTAAGCAGTGACAGAAGGCTTACAAGTCAAGCCACTGACATCAGCTCCGTGGGATAGTTTCCACCTCCAGTTCTGGACCTCCAATAGACTTGTGAAACACCATATTACACAAGCTCAATTTGAACCGGTTTCTAGAGACAATATTTCTCAAAACGACATTCATACTGCAAACTTGATTTAAAGAAGGGCTTCCTCATTTCCTAGCTTTCCTCTCTGGATATCTTTTGGGCAGAAAATAGATGAGATATTAAAACTAATCTGTGTGGCAAACCCAAATTATGGACAGTACTGCTATCACACGCTTTACTGTTCTTTGAAGAAGAGTTCTGGTTTTGTAGGTTACTAGAACCGAGACTTCTTTCCTACTTCTGTATTTCTTG
Organism: Sialia sialis; assembly: GCA_009812075.1. Classification (NCBI taxonomy): domain Eukaryota; kingdom Metazoa; phylum Chordata; class Aves; order Passeriformes; family Turdidae; genus Sialia; species Sialia sialis. The sequence continues at coordinate 2,230,987 of VRYO01001681.1, read as the reverse complement.
CCAAAGGTTCCCTTTACGTATCCTTTAGCTCTAATACCCTGTACCATTTAAGAGCCTTGGTTACATCATCACCAAATGTGAATTTGATCTGTGAAAATGTTTCTTTTTTTCTTTCTGCGTCCTTAGGTACATCAGTGTCAGCATGGGACACTGGAATATAGTGGAATATCTCAGCTGAAGTCCTGGCAGTCAGGAGTCCACTTTGGACACTTGCCCTTTGCTAGGCTGCAGTGTAGTCAGGAAAAGAACTACAGAAAGCTGGACAGAATCCAGGGATGTAAAGGAAAATGCTGTTCCTCTAATGATCAGAAAAGCAACACTCGGTGCTTCATGCAGGTCTTAAATAAAGGTCATAAGGTCCCAATTATCCAGTGTTCAAAGAATGACAGACTTCCCAGTTGAACCTTGAGGCAATAGCAAATGAGTCCTCTCTTCATTATGAAAGAAAGCAGAAGGTGGAAGACACTATTCAACTTCTCCATCTTCCTTCAGCAAAACACAGTAATTGGTAATGCTAGTAGTGATAACTGGACATTACCTGTAACCTCCAGGGCTTAATGAAGAAGAAAATCTCTCTGACATTTGGAAGAGCATCCAAATCCCAATGCTGAAGTGGTGCAGAACCATAGCTGATAATGCAGTGCAGGTACAGGGAAAGGGATAGGAGAACAGGAACAAGAGCTGTGACCATTAAGTGGAGCATTCCCCAGTGCTGATGACTTTGACAAAACTGTTTTTGCATCTGTAAAAAATGTTTCAAAGACTTCACTTGATAACACTTGAAGAGATGGAAGATGGAATAAAATAAAAGTAATTTAAAGTAATTTAAAGTTGGGTACTTTACAGGCAAGTACCTGTAAAAAGAACTTTGATGTTTTTCAAAGCTTCGTGCACACATTGATTTGGAAATGGCACAAGCCTCTAACAGGGAGGTGTGAATCAAAGCTTGACTGGACTAAGTCCATAATGGCCTAGTTTTGAAGTGAATGCAGGCTTAGAAAAAAAAAAGAGTATGTATTCCAGTTTAGATGTCCTATGTTACCTATTCTGCTTACGCAAGGCTAGGATATCACCCGTGATTTCAGCCTCAGTGTCACAAACAGTTAAAAAAAACCTCCAGTCATTGGTGCTAAAACAAGGAATATGTCACAGGAGAGCAAACCCTGGGACCAATATCCCCCTCAGAAGGTTTGCCCCCTTCAGAAATAGTTTTGTGTTGAAGTAGTCTAACTTAATCTTTGATTTGCTCACAAATCATCTATATGTTTGTCCTCCTGGAAGGCTCTCAGTACAATCTTGAAACATTGGTCCTCTGCTTTCTCTTGTTGTCAGAAGGGATGGAAATCCCCCCCATTCACAGAATCTGATCAGAGGAATGCTGTGAGTTTATCTTCAGTAAGACTGCTACAGTTCATAGGAGCAGAAATTCTTCGTCTACATTCACAGTCCAAGTTCCACACCAGGGATCCAGGTGGTGAAAGGAATTAACTTCTTTATTGCCAAACAGTGAGGAGGTGCGAGTGTCACCTGGATCTTGCAACTCTGTTAAAAAACTGCAAATAGGTTTGGTGCCTGCCTTTAAGCCTTTGGGGCTGAAGGTATGTTAACACAAAACCATCCCAGCACTGTTGCCAAGCCTTTGTTGGGAGGATTACCAGTGTGGCCAAGCATGGTGCCTGTTTGGGCTAAATCTGACCTCTTATCCATGACACAACCTCTCCCAAACACATCTGAAGCCCACCAGAAGGCACGGGGAAGAAATGCACAGCACTGCTGCTGAGCAGCAGATTTAGGTCTCCACAGACACTAATCCAGCACTGTTCACTGCACTCAATAAAGAGACAGAAAATTAGAAAGAAAATATTTTTGTGCCTCAAGATAGAGACATTTTTCATTGCTGAAGCCAAATGAGTATGAGAAAGATGGATAGAGTCATAGATTTTTACATCAGGGAAGAGGGAAAATATTCCGGGCCCTCCTAACTGATGTAGCATGCAAATTCTTCTTGGCCTCATTTCTAGCAAAACACATAGACATGGTTCTGCCAAACAGAGGAGTTAAGCCTGATCACAGTTCAAACCACAACTTCGGGGCTTCTGAGTACTGATAAACTGGACTTTTTCTGTGACAATATTTTTTCCATTAAATGATCCTTTAATTATTCAAACCTAAACGTAGTATATACCATTGCCAGGAATTATGGGATTTCTACAATAAAGTATTAAGAAAGTCTTTGCCTGTTTTTGGAGTAGCTGGCATGTGAGGGTCAGGTCCTCCTTGAATGGGACAGAAGACATGATGCTTCCTTATGCTTGGAAGCTGAAATCCAGTGAGCTTTGCAAGCAAGTCATTGGGCTGCTGGACACATTTTCCCCTGATCTCTCCTGCTGGAGCTATTCCACTTTGTATAAATTATTTATTGTTTGCTGGAGCCAGGATGTGGCATTTGGTCTCCCCTATTCCAGATGAGTGCCCTCACCACTGGTCTACAGAGTCAATGTTTTCCTCTGGCTCAATAAATATTTAATGGTTTATGGAAGTGGAACAGCTCCAGCAGGAGAGGAAGAGTAAGAGAGACGTGTTCATTCACATGGATACCTCACAACATTGCTCTGTGACCAGCAGGCAAGACCTGAGCCAAGGACCTTTATAGCAAATAAAATCAGCAGGAGGAGACAATAAGAGCATAAAATGGTGGGGTGCCACTTCCTATGCCTCAGAGAAATTTCAGAGCAATGTCAGAGCAGCTCAGGCCTGATGAGCTCATGCCTCATATCAGGCCCTCTTTTTGTGACCACCATTGTCAAAATTATGTTGCTCAAACCAAAATTATGGGCTGCTCCACCTTGGCCAAAACTGTATGAACTCTGCGTGTGGAAACTGTGGTAACTGGCAGCTTTTGTGGACCTGTGCAGAGTGGGCTTCATGGCAGCTTTGGCTGTACATGATGGTGGAGGAGCAGCTGCTGCTTGGTCCCACAGCTGAGTCAGGGCCAAGGGAAATGTCCTTTGATGAGGGATAGAAGCCTTGTCATTGCAGACTAGCTCAGGAAAGGGCCGTAAGGGTATTTTTTCCATCATAGTGGATAGTATTGAGGAGCTGTTGACAACCCAAACATTCTTGCTGCTCCAGAGAGGTGGTGCACCCAGCGTGTGGCACAGCTGGCTGTGCACGGGGTATGGGGGTGCCTGGCTGTGCCTCTAGGTGGTCCCCTCAGCATTTGCAGCTGTCCCACTGAGTGCCCTCATTCGCAGCCGAATTCATTATCTGCCTGATGGAATTGTTATTGTGAAAAGCCAATTAAACCAAGATGGCTACTGTGGGACAGTTGCATCGGTTTGCTTGGCACAGCATTCACAGTTCAGAGACTTTGATAGTCCCTCTCCAAGTGGGAGAAATGGCTCTCAAAACTAGTAAAAAAAAAAAAAAATTAAAATAAAACAGAGCATGCCAAATTTGAATTAAAATCAGAATTACTGATGCAAGCTGCTGCCACCTTCACAGAGAAGACTGGCACTAGGATTAAGGGCACTCATGAGAGATTTTCAAGGCAGCTCCTTCCTTCCTTCCTCCTGTACAGCTTGTCTCTTTGAAATTGCCAGTGCTAGGCTCAGGGCTGCCCTACACCTCCTTTTCCCTGGACGTGACCACTTACTGGGCAAATATCACACACCTCTCTCTGGTCACAGAGATTTCTTGGGGCAGAAGGGACTACTACACGCCCCAACCTCTCACCCTAAGTCAGATCAGGAGGATCTGGCCTCTGTATGATCTGGGGAAAGTGTCCAGCTGCCTACCCGGTTTTGCAGGACAGATGCTGTGACGCTTGATCTTTCCATCCTTGGAAAAGCAGTTGAGCAGTCCCAGACATGAGACATCAAGAAGAGGTGAGAATTACTCTGCACCAGCAATGCCACAGTGATTTCTCAAAATGGTTTTTTTTTCCACAAGTGTTTGTAGCTCAAAATGCCTCCTCCTGTGTCCGGGCTCTCAAGCCTTCTCCTGATGAAATGAAAAGCAAAGGCTCCCAGGAGTTTCCCTGGGTGCAGCATGAAGCCTAAACTGCCTTCTGGAGAGCAGTGCCTGTGTTTCATCCCACACAAGACATGTTGGGATTCTATGGGTGTGCACTAGCCATGTGTTTGAGAAATATTAGTAATTTCTTTGATGCAAAGAACTGGTGGTGTTGATGTTGCAGCTGCTGGTAACAGTTATCAAGAAGATGGCTATGGAAAGCCTGATAGCAGGTATTTAATTAATTTTAGCATCCAATTTGCAGAACCTTGGTGTATGATGATGGACGGGAACAAACTAATGATCTCTAAATGAAATTTCTCCTTCATTTAAACTCGAAATGGGAGGATGGCAAAGGGAAGAAAAAGAGACATTTTATATCCTCCCCTTGATTGTAATTCCCTGCCTTCAGCTAGATCAATATCATTTCTGCTGGAGATGGAGGCTGCCTCTGGTTTCCATGGCAATGTGGTTGTTGGAGGCTTGCAGGCTCTACGAATCCCCAATTTATCAGTCTTCTAGGCTTTAATAATGGAGACCAGCAGTCAAGCAGCTTATGAATGGCACATGTCTTTTGGGCTGGGGGAAGGGAGGTGGAAGCATGGTTTGTAGTAAGGGCTGCAGCAATTTGCTTCCCTGCCACCGACAGCTGAAGGGGGAGGAATACAAGGGGAGGAGCAGCACATTAATTCTGGATGCACTAAAGGAATTTCTAGACCATTTTGCTGCAATTACAGAAAATTTCCTCCTTTAGTTTCTTTTCCCTAGCCAGTTTTTCTGGGGAAGGGGAGGAGAATAGCTTCACAGTCAGTCCTATGTGAGGAGGTGAGAGCTGTAGATGGAGAAACCAAAGGCTCTACCACTCTGTATGTTTCCTTTCTCTTCTCAACCCTTTTATTTCAGGATCAGCAGTGCGTGAATGCCAGCAGTCTGCCACAGTTTCAGGTTCGTTTTTATCCCCTTACTGATCCTACCACCATTGCCAGGCTGCTCAGCAGAGCTGTGAGATGGGCAGACCTCAGAGGACCTGATCTGTCTGTCAGACTTCTGTCACTTGCTGTGCTATTCTCTGTGCATCTGCTTGGCCTCTCCAAATTCAAACCTCCATCCCCAAAGTCCTGTTAAGCTTCATTCCCTGAATTAATTACTTTGCTAAGAATGTCCTGGCTGTAGAACAATCACTAACTGTCACTTCAGTAAGGCTCAATTTGCCTAAATCTGTTTAGGGTACTTTCATTTCTTCTTATTTTTCCTCTGATTTCTCCCCTATAATCTCATAGGGCAGTTGCTCTAAAGAAGCTAAAGAATAAATGGACGTGTCTTAAAAAGACCTTGTTCTTCTGTCCCCTCGCATGCTCTCTCTTTCTAAACCATCCTCAGAACTTAAACCAGCAAGGGAGAAAAGATGAGTGACACAAAAGAATGCTGTTCATGAGATGGGGGCATCCTGTTTTCCAATACATGTGCCAAGAGCAGCTGTCAACTGTTACATTCCACAGCTGGGAGGAAGTTAAAACCTCCATATTCAAGCTCTTTGAATAACAAGGTATTTAAGGAATTAAAGTGTACCCTTTCTGATCTGCAGGACCTATGTGAAATCAACAGGGGCAGGGGGGAGAGGAATAAAGAACACTGTATTCTAAGGTTTGCCTAAGATGAAGTAATAAAAAAAAGCAGGAGATAGTAGCTAGAGGGGCCAGTAGCTTGGAATCAGTCCTGGAGGAAGCCCTTCTGGTTCTTCAGGACAGCTGAGGACCTGATTGTTCATCAGGTCCACTCTGATCCCAACACCCTGCCCAAGTCACTTCCCATTTCTCCCCTTCAAGCTCGCTGGCTTCAAACTCCTCCTGGTTCCCATGGAACCTTGGTCTTTACAGGTCTCTTGAGGTTAGGTCACAACACCTCTGAGGTCACAGCAGTTCTGATGCTGTTCAGTAGGAGGCCCCTCCATGCCAGTGTAATGTATCTGCCTCCAAGGCACTCTCATCCTGAAAGAGCTCTTTTACCTTGCCTTTGGCCACTGTACTGCACAGTCTCCCTCCTGCCCACCTGGTGCAACAGAGCATCCCCACAGAAGCACTGTGACAGATGATGCTGCTGCCAGGTGGGAGCACCCTGTCCTCCCTGGAGCTGCCTTTGCTTGTAGTGTGACAGTGGCCAAGGGACTGGCCTTGCTGAAGGGGATATTGCTGTCTGAAAACCTAACCACTCTGGTAGGACTTCTTCCACTTGTAGCTGGATTGAAATTGCCCACTTATGGGTACAGTATGCAGGAAGTTTGGGACAAAAGTGCTGGTAATAGGCAGTGATAAATGAACAGTCAGCAGTAGGCGTGTCGTTTTTCTCAGCTTCTATGTCTGGCTGCATTATGGGTGTGGGAAAGAAACAGCAGTGCAAGAAAGAAAGAGAGTTGCTTCTTTCCCATTCTCCAGGATGGAAGAATATTTGCAAACCTAGCTGTAACAGGGTTAGCACCTCACATTCACAAGGAGCATCCTCCCTTTTGTCTCCCCACCCGCTTCATCACTTCCATTTCTCTGGAGACCTCAATGCTCCCTCCCTCAGCCTAAGTTGGGGAGTTTCTGCAGCAAGCTGGCAGCTGGTGTCTAGACATTGTGAAAGATGCTTTGCAATGGAGTTGCGAGCCCTGACTTCCCTTGACACCCCTTCCCCACTGCTGTGTACCCTGAGCATCCCTCCCACCATTCCCTCCCTTTCCATCTACTGCACACATGGATGCCATTGCAGGCTTGGATTTCCATGGTGGTGCTGGAGGAAGAAAGGCATGGGGTGGGAGGAGAAGCAGTGGAAATCCCTAAACCACTGGCTCTTCAGCCTGACAAGGCACAAAGGCAGCTGGGGCAACAGAACAGAGGTCTGGCTGTCCTCTGAGTAGGATCAGAAAAAGAGGCAGCTGTCCAAGCTTGGACCAAAGTTACCAGCCATGGGACTTGCAGAAGTTGTGGGGTTTTTTGGTTGGGCTTTTTTGTGGGATTTTTTGGATTTGGGGTGTTTTTTGGGGGGTTGTTTTGTTATGTTTTTTGTTGTTTTTTTTACTTCCCCTCACTGTTGGGGCAATGGAACCATTCTTATGTGCTTCTGGAAAAAGATGAGGTGGTACAGGAGGCCCAAGCTACCTTGTATGGGGGCCATATTAACAGTTTTTTTTCAACCTTAGCAGGCTGACTTGCTTGTTTCTTTCCAGTAATTGCTGGGCGACTTTTCTTGGACCTGCTGCCTGCTGCTTGCACTGGGGACACTCCTCCCCATGACCTTGTTGCAGGTATGCCAAGGGTTTGCAGATCTCCCAGGTGCCGTGTGCTCACCAGGTCCCCTAGGGCTCACAGGAATCAGTACCATGAGTCTGTCACTATTGAGTGAGGGATTCACCAGGTATTTGAGATAAATCATACAAGTTGATACCCTGGACCGGACACAACCACTTACTTGAAGTACCCAATTCCTTAATTTCTCAGTGTTTAGCTGAGGCAGCATTAAGCCTACCAGTTTTCACAAGCAGCAGGGTGGGAGGGTGGAGGATTTTAGCTTTGCGTATGATGCGTCATAGGGCTGACTGCAATGGGCTAACATGGATCAGAAAGAGAACTGTGTAAGCAACAGCTCTGAACCTGAAGTGTGTCTTGTTTCAGCAGTCTCAGACCTACCATCGTCTGCCTGGAATAGACTTCTGGCTGGCTAGAAGGACAGATGGATAGGGACAGATGAATCAAGCTGTGAAGCCTGAATCCAAATCTGGATCCAAATGTCATTAAAACTAGGAGATGCTCAGGGCAGAGATTTTAAATGAGGCTTTCTAGTGCTCCTTATCCTAAAAAAAGAAAGAAAAATAATTAAGTAGAGTCATCTCTGGGTCATATGAGATCTGCATATAATAGTCCAGGAAAGCCCAGATTAGTATTTGTGGGCAGAGTGATGAACCAGATGAAGGACAGGCTTTCAGTTCCATCTCTGCCCAAGCTGTAGCTGGTAAAGGACAGAGAAAGGAGGATGCACAACAAATGCTAGAGAGAGCAACGTCTGAGTAGATTTGGGCAGTACCTCAACGTAAATGCACAGGAGAGTTCTAGCTGCACAATCAATATCAGCAATAATTATGCAAACACTGAGAAAGCAGCAAAAGCAAAATCTCTGCATCTGTATTAGAATCCCAGAGCGTTCTGCAATTTCTCGTCTCTTGGCACTGGCTGTGGTAATTTAAAGATCTGCAGTGGAACAGAGACAAAAAGGAAAATAAAACCCAAGCCACCAGCCACAAAAGAAATGATCATCAGAGAGGTTGCTGCTACTGTGGTCATAAGCTGATGTCTGCTCTGATTTAATTAATCTTGGCAAGTCAGTCGGGAGCTGGGCAGGTCCCAAGAGACAGTGTTTTACCCGGAAATCCACTCAACCTAATTTCACTAATGTAGGGCAGTGGAGAGACTTGGAGAGGAGCCTGCATGCTCAGCCATTAGAGCACAGCGTCGGCAAAGGCAGCTGGAAGCGCCGCCATCCAGCAGAACTGCTGCTTGCGTGCCTGCCTCAGCTCCTCAGCAACCAGAGCTGCATATGTTGCAGGCGTTTGCTTCCCAGCAGGGCTCACAGACATGATTGTCACCCTTTCCAGGAAATAAGTGGAGTGCTGAGGGGCAGGAGCTCTTTAAGATCCTATTGCAGCAAGGCTCTGTATCTTACTTCCATGTTAATCTTCCATGAGTAATGTTGTTGCCCAGCAGGTGCCAGTTGAAGCTGTAGGTATGAAGCCTCTCTTTGACACAGGCCCTTCAGCTGGGAAGCAAACACACATCAGCCTCTCCCACCATGCAGCTCTACCCTTAAATAATTCTGCAGTTACTGCTTAAGGTTTGCCCAAGGCTGCCCAAAAGGTTTCTCAACTTGACTGCACCATCCAGGGTGCTAAATGGAAGTGACAACAGTGGCAGCTCAGCTCACAGATGCCTATCTGGCAAAATTATCCTATGCTATAAGATGATCTGGACTGCAGCATAGATTTCCAAAGATTGAAATAAAAAAGCAAACTGAAATTTTAAAGCTAGAAAGGTGGGACCACAGGACTGGAGTAACCACGAACAGTGTAAGTGATGATTGGTGTTCATTAAAAGAATTGTAAGGGTGGTGATTGTGAGCACAAACTAGGTTGGTTTTGCTGTTAGTTTGAGGTGATTTTTTTAGCTTTCTCACCTAGCCATTCTTGCTTTCCCCTTCATGACTGAATTTGATTTTGGCTACCCCTCAAGGTTTTGGTTTTGTTTTTTGCTTTACATTACAGCTCCGCCTCCCTTTCTGCTCTCTTTCCTCCAATGTCATTTTGTGAGTCTGGGTCTTTCTTTTTGCTTTGTAGCTGGAGTGCTCTAGAACAAATGTGAATGTCTCCACCTTGGCTTGCTGCAGCTGTAGGTATTTCTAGGCTGCAACTTGTCCTAAAGTAGGCATTCAAATAAGACAGGTTAATAGAGCCTTAGAAATGTGCTATTCATTTCCACTAATTAGGAAGGAAGGAGAGGATGAGAAGATCAGCTGTAGATGTCTCTCTCTAGGTGTCTGGAGTTAGGTGAGATGTCCATCCACTCTGACTTCAGCTTTCTCATTTCATGATGTCACCACATGCATATTGATGTCACCCCAGTCCAGGCCTGCTTGAAGAAAGAGCTCATTGCTTCCTACTTATTCTGTCCCTTGCAAGTGGACAGGGGGTTCTGATTGTGCAGGCAGGAGGAGATCTCACAGTGCTGGCATGTTCAGAAGGGAGGCAGCTTTAGACAGGTGGAATTTTGGCTGCCCAGGATGAAATGTTTTTGTTCCTCAAGCAGGGGAATTGCCTGAATTCTCAACCACTTTTTTGTCATCTTTGCCAAATGCAAAATGAATGAAAAATGCCCAAACAGTGCAGTTCTGTGCAGTATAATGGTATTTTTCCACTGCAAATCCATAGGTTTCAGAGTTCAAAAAAGTGAAAAATCAAGACTAGTATTGGGTAAAAAGCCATGCAAAAGATATCCTCTCTGATGTATGGAATCCCCAGGATAGCTATCTACTAATCTTACTGGGGATACAGTGCCTCTCTCTTCTGGGACACTGAAAGCAAGGCTGGAGAAAGCCTGGAAAACACCGCAGAAATAGCCCTCATCAAACAAACTGGTGAGTCAGATAAACTGTCTCACCTCTCCTCGTGAATCAGAAACTGCTGTTAACTGTCTTGATGACACTGGGGTTGTGATGCATTGCTCCCATTGCGCAGAGCGAACCCTCTTCTTTTTATTGCTGTGGTTTAGGAGTGCCACAGCTTGAAACTTAATTTTTTGTGCTGAATTATTTTTTCCTTCATCATATTGCTTCTTGCTAAAGTTCATCACTACATAATAGCACCAGGTTGCTTCTTTTCCCTCTTCCCAAGGATCAATGAAGTGCTGGTAAAGCTGCTAGGAAATAAAACACAGCTTAGCAGGGTGTAGCAGTACACAGAGTGTTTCCCCTTACTGCTTCGATATCATGCAAGACAAAAGAAGGAGAGTGATTCACTGAATTCTGTGTGATAATTCTTATTCAGAAAGCTTGTTTATGCTTGGGATATGCACAGCCCAGCATTTGAGTTTTACGATCCCTCTCTGTTGACTTGAATATGTGAAGTGACCTTAAATTATTCCTGCTGCTCCATGACCCCAGTTAGTCCAGTCTGTTTCATCATGGCAGAAATCAGTGCAGTCTCTGGCCTTCTTCAGCAGTCATCAGCCTGCCACTATCTGCTCCCCAGAGAACATTAATGGGGACAGTGAGGCACCTCTGCGCAGTTCCTCTGCCAGCCAGGGGTGTCTAGGCACCATGGGCAGTCCCAGGAAATTAGATTTGCCACTGTGGTGAGCCAAAAAGGAATAGAACATGGCAGAAAATTGTGTTTCAACTTGCCTGCTTATCCTAGAGCAAGGACAGCATGGGAACACTGTGAGCTAACCAACATCACTGCCAGCTCCTCCACTTTGAGTGTGAGCAGATTTCCTGTCCATCCCCCCTGGAGTGCTGACAAGAGCCCACCACTGTAGGAGCTGGACCCCACTTTCAGCTGGTGATTAACAGGGCATCTGTGTGACTTGGTAGCACGGCAGATGTACAGGACACTCCAGAGTCTGTCTGTTCCTGTGCTTGCTGTGTTACAGGCCTGTCTGTCCTGAGGTGGCTGTGGGATTGCCAGCTAAAACCTGCGCATATTTTTGGCCAGAAGACACAAAAAGTTTTAAACACAATGAAAAGCAGTGTCAGGACTTGTGCTCCCGAAGTCAGGTCTCTTTGTGGATCTTTCACTCATCTTCCATTTACATGAGGAGAAAACCCCAGAAATTCTGCCTTACTAGGATCTGTCAGAGCCTTCAAGAAATCAGACTTTGCTGCTTGCTAACAATAGTCTTTACACTCAGATTTAGGGGTAGATGGTTGCACACTCGGATTCTACTCCTAGCTTCATAATTTAATGTGTCTTCTGCTATGAATGTCTTGAAGAGCAGCATTAAATGGACTCTCCTCCCTCCCAGTGATTAAGTCATTCAGGAAAATTAAAAAATTAGGCCAAGTTTTCCCTCCCAATGATACTTGTTACGGTTCTGTTCTAATCAATAGCCTATTTTGTCTCTGGTCTGTGATGGTAGCCGTGCCAGATATAGACGGAGTCTTTGAATACCATCCTGCTTAACTGTTCTGTATCAAGGAAAGGAAAGACTACAGATGCTTTTGCTGACAGGGAGTTTGCAGATGCAGTGGCTAGGGCCACGAGGATGTTCCCACAGAAATTTTTCAGTCTGAAGATCAGCAGTCAGAATTTACTAAGATGAAAAGCATCTGAAGGTCCAGAAGCAGAGTCTGTAATGAACATGATTCAGAATGGAAAGTTGCACATAACTTAAAGGTGAGTTATAAGGAAGTGATGCTTAGGAACATGTTTAAAACCTAGGCTAAAAGAGCTCAGAGGAAGAGGGAAGAGGAATGTAGCATTTACTGCCAGTATTGGAAGAAAATACAAGTCTGCCATCTGATGGCATCACATGGACCAGACCAAAATGCATGAATGGTGTCAGTAAGGAAAGTTTCACATCCCAGTTAGCATTCTCATGGGTATGACGATGCTAATCCTCACAAACTAAACACTAGCAACTGATCATACTCACTGTTAGACTGACAAAAGAGGCCCTGGTGTGATTTTTGTGTACACAAAGTAGCTTTGCATCAGACAAGTCCCAGACACATCTACCTTGTTCTGGAGAAGAAGAGAGTTTAGCCATATGGACATAAGCTGTGTGGTGCCAGTTGGCCTCATGGCCAGGGAGCAGTCCCCAACCCATTTTATTTACTAGTACAATGTAGTTTGATAGCTCATCAGGGAAGCCAGGAACTGTGCAGGGAACCTCCGTGCTCTCTGAATGAGATGGATACAGGTATGTGTCATACCAATGACATGTCTGTCCCACACCACCCTCTCCTTCAGTGCTTGTTTCTTTTCCCTGTTCTTTTCCCCAAGTCTGGATTGCTGCTTGCTTGACCTCTCCATGGGCTGTGTATTAATGGGACTGGGAGCCAGTGAGGAAAAGGGAGAGACGGCAATGGAGCAGACCAGTCACTACAGTGCACTAAGACTCTTGTGCATTATTCTGTCTTACAGCCCTGCAGTCCTGGGTCCACCACTACCTTGTCCTGTCAAAAACAATCCACACAGTATGTGCACTGTTTCTGAAAAGAGGCTGGGAACATGTTGTGTACCCTGATGAGAGCTGGGCAGTAGAAACTCTGAGACCGTTGAATCTGCCCTGCTGCAATGAAGGAGGCATGGGCTAGATGAACCCAGGAGGGAGACCACTCCAGTTGAGGGGCATTCCTTTCATTTGCCTTGTCCCTCCTGGCTGCCTCTGTCTTCCCCTGGGTTCTGATTCTCTGTCTAGTTTACTGTGGTATAGCTCCTAGCACTAGTTTTAACTTCTCATGTGAATGGTGTGCCAGAACAAGGTGTCTGACTGACATGCAGACCCAGCTTCCAGTTATACTCACTGCTTCCCCCCAGGGCAGCTTTGCTTTTGAAAGGAGAGACCAGAAAACTGGAGAGATGTGGCAACCTCTGGATGATGGCTCCCATTCTTGAAGGCTAGAGACATTTCTCTAGATATATGTTCAGTGTGAGAGAAGTCCGAGTTACAGGGTATAAATTTTTTCCCTCTGTGTCTTGCAGGCTTCAAGTGTGTATAGAGTTTTTTCTTTGTGACACTCTTTAAGTTTCAGCTGGGAGTATCCATATTGTAACTGGGGGACAATGATTCAACTGTGGTTGGTACAGGCAGTGGGTTCTGTAAAAGGGTATGTGATCTAGCTGATAAGCCAGGAGTCTAATCAGGGCCCCTAATGAATTGAACAGTGGTTGTCTGGCACATCAGCAGTGAGCAAGGCAGCTCCTTCCAGTGGCACACGCTTTCTGGCTGAAGGTGTTTTGTGAGAGCTACGTATCTGCCTGCTGGGCTGAACCTTGGCATGTTCCTTCCACACTGCAGAAATTCCAGGGACTTTGAGACCTGGGTGACTTTGGAGAGAGAGAAGCCTGAAGCCATTCTGTCCATCAGGTTGTGTGCACATGCAGGATGCTCTAGATCAAGGCTGACTAACGTTGGACCATCTCTTTTCCCACTAGATGCTGTAGAAGAAACCAAACCTACTGAAAGTGCCCAGCAGGAAGAGGTGAAAGAAGAAGAGAGCAAGGCGGACCAAGAAAATGCCTGAACATTAAGAAATTACTCCCCATTGCCCCTCCCTCCCTCCCCCTATCCTCTATCTTTCCTTCCCACCCCTATCTCGATTTTCCCCCTTCCTGCTCACATCTGTGAGCCTGTCTGTTCCTCTCCCATTACCACTTAAACCCTTTTTCTCTCTGTGTGGCAAACATTTAAAGAAAAAAAAAAAAAGCAGGAAAATCCCAGTCAAACGGTGTGGCTTAAACATTTCTTTGTTTCTTGGTGTTGTTATGGCAAGTTTTTGGTAATGATGATCCAATCATTTTGGGAAAATTCTTGCACTGTATCAGAGTTCTTTGACCTGGCGCGTGCGTGTGTCTGTCTGCCCACTGCAAGCGCTCTCTCTCTCTCCTCTCTCTTTTCTCCAAGTGTGTGTGTGTGCAATGTTATGTTCATCTGAGGAGTCCAGACTTACTGAGTGAGTTAAAACAAAGGAGGGGAAAAAAAGATTCTTTTCTTCCTTTTTCAATGTGATGGAATGAACGAAAGAAAAAACAAACAAGAGACCAAACACAACAAACAAAATGAACAAAAAAGAATACTAAACCCCAGCTTGTTTTCAGAACTAAAGCAACAACTAGAAAATGTGCCAATTAGCATAATGCTTGGCTCCAGGCTCCTTTTTCAAACTGAACAATAATTATAATAAATGAGAATAATTATCATTAATTTTACCGTGTCGCATTTCTATGCTGCTGTACATCCTGCTGGCCTGTGGTCTTTGGTCGGCCGCTTCTTGCGTGGCCCAGCTGTGCTCCTTGACCACCAGTCACTGACTGACTGCTCTCCCTGGCACTACTGAGGGGATTTTTAAGGGGAGCAGGCTTAGATTTTGAGCAAGATGTTAGCACTGGCTAACATAAATAATGAAAGTAGCAAAATCAGTTTTAGGAAAGATCATTGAAAGCATCCCACTAGGGGACCTCTAGGCCCTGATTTGGAGAACTATGGTGACCTCAGAGGCATGAGCCTGCAGAGGGACCAGCTTTGATCCATGTTCAAGGTCTAACCCCTGCCAAGGGATGGGCCAAGGGCTGTGAGGGGACAGGGCCCTAGGACCTGAACTTCTCACCACGGTAGGATGATGCTCACCCCATTGAGCTGAAGTCCCTGAGTAGTATAGTGTGGCCCCCCAAAAATGTTCTGTTTGGCAAAATAAATGGGGCCAGTTATTATTCAATATTTATTGAATAAATGGGCACATGGGCAGGATGAGGCCTGGTGGTCGAGGATCCAGCTGGTGGCACTTTGAGAAATACCTAATTCCTGCTCCTGCCAAATCCAGGATGCTTCACCCAGCTCTAATGAGGGCCAAGGCTTTCAGCTGTCATTTATAGCTGTTGGCAGAGCCCCACCTCCTACATCTCCACCACTGCTTCCCACAGGTTGTGGGCTGTTCCCTGGTGCCACCCAGCCTGTCCCATTGGAAGACTGACAGACACCAAACCCTGAGCCTGTACAGCCATCTGGGTCTGCTGCTGTCTTTATGAGCTGTGAGAGCAAACAGTTAAAATACATTTAGTAATATCTGGGCTTTCATAAAAGCTAATTACTGCTTTTTAAGTGCCCTGATTATTTTCATGTGCTTTCCCAGCAGCTCCTGCATGATTTCCTGGCCTCATTGGCAATGACTGCCAGAATACCCTGCAGCATCACACAGCTGCAGGACCAGGATTAAATTGTTCTTGCAGCAGGAAGACCAAAAGATGGGAATGCTGACAGCTCCAGCATCCTTTGGTGGCTGATGCTTCCATGGGCAAGTGGCAGCCCCATGGCATTAGGAGGGCTGGCTGGCACTCCCTGTCCTACTCCTTTGTTCTCCTCCATCTCTTTTTTGGAAGTAGGGAGAAAAGATGAACAGTGTCTCCTCAGAAATGGTCACTTTGGACGTAGACTGCTCACTGGAAGTGCCATCAACATGTCAGGATTCATTTCCATGTGTTTCCTGGCATTCTGCAGAAATAAGAGAGAGAGAGAGACAGGGAGGGTTTTTTCTAAAGAGAGGGAAAGAGAGAGTGGGAGATAGATTGGACAAAGATTTTTAAAGACAGGGATAAGAGAGATGAAGAGGGGAAAGATTTTTGAGTGGATAGGGAGAGAGAGGGGAGTATAGCTAGAGAAAGAAAGATTAGAGTGCAAAAGATGAGAGAGAGACAGGAAGAAATTAGATAACATGGAGCAATAGATGATTGATAGAGATAGTGAAACGTAGATAGCTAAAGTAGATTAGACAGACTAAATAGGTAGGAAGATGGGCTGACTGACAGATAGGTATTGTGTCATACTTCATAAATGATATATATGCTAATATTCCCATGTCATGATGGGGTGGTAAACCCTGAGACACCTTCCAGCCTGACCTCAATTCAGCAAATGTAGCGCAGACATCAGGCATTGCTTGGACCGTATGTCAGGTCTCACCACCCCGCCCGTGTCTGCCATGGAAGCAGCAGGGTGTGGATGGTGTTTGGGAGGGACAGCGCTCTGAGGGACACGGGGGCTGAGGCATAGGGAGGAGAGGTGTACAGTATGTTTGCTGTTCGTAGCACACAAGGGGCCCAGCCCAGTACAGACACTGCAGACACCCCATGTCTCTAGCACCAAGTTGAGAGAACTGAGGTTCAGCTCTCAGGATTTGTGGGAGAGGTGTTTGGGAGGAGGCAGGAAGGAGGGACCATGGTTTTTGTTTGGCCTGATCTCCTGTCATGACCATTTTAAAAGGTTTCCTGTCTTGCCTGCTTCTGCAATGACCACATGGTTTCCTTACTCTTCTGATTTCAGATCCCAAAGTTTTCATCTTGCCTCCACTTTGTTATTTCTATTTTTAACTTTATAAGGAAAAGAAAACCACTTCTCATGTCTTCCTGGACATAAGCCTTCCTCTCTCCTCAAAAAATGAAACAACTTTCTCTCCCCAGAGACGTTTTATCTTTGTATTTCGCATGTTGCCTCCCCCTTGGCTGATGGTTGGGGCATTGTGCGAGTTTAGTCACCATTTGTAAGAACATACTTTGCCATGTTGCTTAGAGAACAAAGGGTTTGGTTTTGTGTTTTGGTTTCCCCCTGCCCCCAAAGAGAGTGGGATATGTGGTTACCAACTGCAAACCTAAATAATTTAAATACTAATTCCTCTCCCTTGGTTCCAATTTAAAATTACTGTCTGTAACCAAGCACCCCCTATCTTTATTATTGTACCGTGTCCTGATCATGCCAGAGAGTCAGGGCAAAGAGAGCATGAGAGAGAGCACAGAGACAAACCCTGCCTTGAGCAGGCAGTGGTTTAATGTGTAATACACAAGATTTGTATAGGAAGCTGGGCTGTCTTCAGGGTACAGGAAGAGAGCAGAGAAAAGCATTTGGATTTCCTTGAGTTTCCTCTTCAGCCAGATTTTCAAAGGCTAAAATGAAACACTATCATGACGTAGCATGGGATGGAAACTGGAAAGAGAACAAGGGTATTTGAGGAATGATTATTCTAGCAAGACATAAAGTGAGCTGAAAGCAGCAGAAGAGGCAGGAGATCCCAGAAGTAAAGAGTGGGGCAAAGAGTCATCAGGGGATTAGTTTAAGCTTTTCTACTACTCTTGCTGTAACAACCTGCAGAAATTCCCCAGGGAGTATGTATCTAATTCTCTCTCCCTGAAGAGGATAAAGGCTTGCCTGGAGGTGTCTGTGGTTGTTACTTGAAGTAAGAAAAGGGCAGGGCATGTCTGAGTGACTCACACTGAGAGTATGGTGCCTGACCTCACCAGGCAGTGCTGTGGAAATTCATGGTCCTAAAGGGGCTTCTTCCATGCCCTTGCTGTAAGATATGCTAGTGACCCACAGCTATCCTGAATGCTTGTACCAGCTGTAGGCCAGCTCTTGACATTTCACTACATTTCACTAGACTAAGCCTTGAAAAAGTGAAAGAAATTCCAACATAAACTCCCCATCAATGCAGTAGATTGTAAGCATGCATTTGGTCTGCTTTGCAATGCTTGTGGCATTCTGACTCTCTCCACTGATAGAAGATGAAACCCCACAACCCTTGCAATACTTGCATCAGCCAAGGAGCTTTTCCTTGAGCCTCATTCTAAAGGGAGGGGAAGGGCATCCTGCTGAGATCCCTTTAGACCCAGTGTTTTCTGATCCTAAACCCTAATGCAGCCCCATGAGAGGCTTTAGCCAGAAGGAACTCACCCGTGGTGACCACATAAACGTCATTGCTTGGGAAACATGTTACTCTAGAGGAAAGAAATAGCCATGACTGATGGAGAGGGGTTTAGAAAAAAAGGAAAGAAAACAAAGGAAGAGGGAATTCCTATCAAATTCCCCACAGGAGTTTTCTTTTTTCCTGTGGTATCCAAACAGCAATCTAGCACTTGTGACTTTTCATACTGAAGGTCTGCTGTTTGTCATAGGTGTCTTAGAAAGGAAATGGAGTGGATGTGCTTTGCAGAAGTGGAGGGAAGGGTTTGAATGAATGTTTTTGTGGTTCCTCTTGGCTAAGAAGTCTGCTTGGCAGTCACCTGTAGCTTGACGGCACCAGAGGTGACATTGGGGGTCCTCTTCCAGGCCTGTGCTCAGATTCCCTGCTTTTCTGCATTGCCACATTAGCACTTTCACTGGATATTTAGAGCACCTCAGGACTGGTTCTCCTCTCGCTCACACTGGGGTAACTCAGGAGTAGCTCCACTGGAACCAGTGGTGTTAATCTGGTGTGAAAATAAAGCGAGAGAAGGATTCAACTCCTCGGCGGGGGGGCGTTTCCAGGTCCCCGAGGGGGAAAAAGAAATCAATGGGAGTTACATGTCTAACTGCCACTTGTGCCTGTGAAAGTCTGCCCCTTACCTACCTATATGTATATAGGGTACAGTTTTCAGAATAACCTAAGTGACATAGGCATTGAGAGCACACATTTCACTGGCTTTCAAAAAGACGCGTTGCTAAAGCCCAGATACTGAAGGATGTCCAAACTCCTCTCTGCAGCGCATTTGGGGGTCTCAGGCCTGAAATTCTCCAGTCATTTTCCAAAATGGAACTGAAGATCATGAGTTATTTAGGTGGTCCTGAAAGCGCTACCCTCTATCCATTTTTCAGGGTGTTGATCTCAGGTCATGTGCGAGCCTGCATTCTTACCTACAATGCTTTATTACTACATTCTTCTGTTGAGCAATACTTGGAAGAAGAGGTGAAGGTCGTGATTTGCAGAACAGGCTAGTGACCCCAGTGGCTCACATCTGGAGTGCTCAACTTGAGAGACACCTCACTGGGGTCCAAGCCACAGGTCCCCTGTATGCTCTGAAAATCAAGATTCATGTATTACACACCCAGAACCACTGGTCACTTCTAAAAAAAGAAATCCCAGCCTGAGACCTAGACTACTCTCACAAAAGAAAATCCCAGGTGAACTGTTCACCCAATAGCTTAGTTTTTCTGCTCATGCCTGTTCCCAATGAATAAAACAAATCCCTGTGCATCACCTAAGCCCTATTTTGAGGAGTTCCACTGGCATACAGCTGAAGTAAAACAGTAATAAATCGGGGCCTGAAGAAGGTGGCTACAGCCTAGAGAGTATCAAGAACTGTGATGTGTCTGGAAGCTAAAAAGAGCAGAAATTGACAATTAGAGCGGCCCATTTCCGATGCTCTTGTGTGAGGATCTGGAAAGAGTCTCTCACTCATTGTACTTGTGCATTATGAATGTGTCCATCTGCAGAGATCTAATGTACACATATGTCCTGAATATTGTCCTAAGGTTGCAAGCTTCAAAAATGAGCAGAAAACATTCCCGAGAAGTGAGAATAATACAGATGTCTGTATTTGAAAAATTGGTTCAAATAAAGTCTCTCACTTATAGATATATGTAGTTGTGTGCAATTATTTGCTCCTGGAATAGAAATTTCTCCCTTGTGTAGGACTTTGATTCTTTTACCAAAAAATCTCATTTCATTCTCCCTTGACCTTCTCAGTCAAGTCCTACTACTTTGGAAAAAAAGGCTTTCTACTTATTCTGTCTGGGTAAAAAGAATGTTAAATTGAAATGTTGAAGTCTAGGGCCATACCGGCCAGTATGTTTTTATTGTGATTAATATCCATTGAGGTAGAATATCTAACTGGCCTGATGGAATATGTGGTCTCCTGTGCAAAAGTCCTGGGTTTTTATAGAACATGACACAGACCTCCCCAGGAACACTGTGACCCAGGAAATACATGTGGCTGTCTGAGAAACACTGTTTCACTTTGAACCACAAAGCTGCAAAATGTCAATGGCCATATCTGGGCCTGGGTTGTTCTGAGTCAGGGAATCTGCTTGGATGTAGCTATGGGAATAGGGGTCACCAGTCAGTAATGGGTGGACCTCTGGGATCATCCAGTCCAACCACTCTACCAAGCCAGGGTCACCTAGAGCAGGTCACCTAGAGCCAGAATGTCTCCAGAGAGGGACAGTCCACAACCTCCCTGGGCAGCTGTTCCAGTGCTCTGCCACCCTCTATGCAAGCTTATCTAAAGATATCAAATTCCTTATTGGATTTAAATCTTCAGTAGCTCACTGGAAAACCTCAGAAGTTTTTTAGATAGAAATTTATATACTTCAGCAGCTAAGAAGCCCCACCAATTATTTCCCTCAGTGTCAAGTTTGTGCCAAGTGCAATGGTATACGAACAGAGCAGGAATTGCTGCCTGGGCTGTGCTAGGCTTCTGACTTAATCCTGAGCAGCTCAAGAGCAGAGCTGAAATCAAGCATTTTTGTCACATCTATTCATGCCAGGAAGCTTCATAACCACTGTTTAGAAATCACTTGCAACTCATCTATGAAATACAGCAGCTGGCTTAGCAAGGGCCCAGAAAATTCCTGATGAGGCTCCAAGGAGCTGCCTGGAAAACAGATCAGACCTCAGCACCTCACACGGGTTCTGGACAAAGTGCCAATTTACAAATGACACAATTAGATGTCTGTATTCTTGTATGTAATCATCAGTTGCCTCATGGCTTCTCCAAAAAAGGCGTGGACTACATCTAGTGTGCAAACAAATATTAAGCATTCAAAATCAAGTGGTTTCAATTAGCCACATCACTGGATTGCAGGGATCAGTCCTGGCAGATTGGCTTTGCTTCTGTGGAGCGAAACACCTCTAAAAGGACACTCAAGGATCTCTCTCCAAGTAAATGGTTGTCTTGAGGTAGCAAGGCTGCCTTGCACTCTTTTATCTGCTGCACAGCAGAGGGGATGGGCAGGAGCTGAACAGTTGGCCCAGGGCATGTGTCTTAGCTGAAGCTCAGCCTAATGTAAATCTCCACCTGAGACTTTATAATGAGGCACACAAAATTTGTCCTGCATGATTTCCAGAATCACATTCTTGCCACTGCAAGAAGAAATAAACTTTCTCCCTGAATTGTAGAAAATGACCCATGACTCACCTTGGGTGTTTAACCTCCCGAGTTGCCCAGGTGAACTCTCTTAGGATATCTTGCTACATCCATGGACTATACTAGCAAACTTTCCCCAGTTTCTGAGTGAGCAAAGTGTTTCCCATTCCTTTGGTGGTCCTCTGGCTTAGCCCACTCTGGGCTGAGGGAAACCTCCCTTCCTGGGGGAAACTGTAACAGGAACTTCAGGGTTTCCTGTTTTTTGACAATGCCAGCAGCTTCACAGCACACTTGCCACATTGATTGCTCTACCGAGGTCGCAGGCAAAAGACTATTGTTTCTCATATAATCACTCAAATTTCTAAGTCTGCTTTCCTTTATCCAGCAGGGAATATGAAGCACTCTGTAACAGACATTTTTAGATTCCCAATCTATAACACTTTGTCCATTTTTACCAGTATGCAGAGCTGGCATCAAGTCTGAACAGAGCTACTCCCTTGCTGAAGATGAGCAGAAAAAGCAAAAGGAAATCATGAACTTCTGTACCTAAGATCACTTTTGTTTATTAAAAATGAAATGATTTTTCTTCATGTAGGGCCACTTTTAAGAGGAAATAATTTTCCTCTTGCTTGGCATGAAACTGTGAACATTAACAATAAGAGAAGCAAGGAAGTAAAAACCCATTTCTCTCAGAGGAACACCACTATGGCTGAGAGGCCATAGGGTTTGCAGAGAGGTGGTAGCTTGTACAAGACAGACTGGGGTGCTCGGGTCTCTGCAAATGCAGCAGCCTACAACCCAAACTACAAGCTGTATATAGGTAGAAAGGCACTGCTCAATTTAATTATGGTAGTTGATTAAACAAGTTATTAGTAAAGTGTAATTAGAACTTCGGGATGGATGCTAAGCCGAGAGAGAAGATTCATTATCTGTGGTGACAGAGAGGAAGTGTACAGGTCATCGGTGGCTGGATAACAAGGAGGAGTTAATTGGGGTGAAAACCACTGGTGAGGCCTCTTTCTGCTAAACCCGTAATTATGCTTTTCTTACCTTGAGGCAGTCATCTGCTGAAGATTTTTGTGGCCATCCTTAGGACTCTGGGACAGAGACGAAAAATCAGTTTCTCTCACTTGAGGTGAGGTCTAATGGAAAATTTCATTCCCCACACCCCCTCTGGGGACTGGGTGTCCCCATCCTCAGCCATTTATCTGTGGCTTAAATTTCAATGAAGCCTCATTCAACACTTGTCTGTGCAGCAGCTCATTGTTTAAGTGTGGAGATGATTACACTGTAAGTGCTGTAGGGCTCCCTCCTAATGTTTGCCCAGGTCCTGAGTCTTTCCTTCTTGGGTCTCTCTCCTTCCGAGGCAGACCTGGGTGATTTAGGAAAAACAGAGTGAAAGGTAAGAAACTGCCACACTTCCTGTTGGTCTCAGGGGGTGCTGGTGTCTAACAGCAGAGACACCTTGAACTTTTGGATGTGGAAGACCAATGTTCCTGGAAACCACGGAGAAGATATCTCTGAGGGGCAGCTCTGTGAGTGATGACAGGCCACCTTCTTTAGAAGTCGCTTAAAGACCAGAAGACAATTTCTGTTTGAATGCCAGCACCCAGCAAAAAGGTGAGCAGTTCCTGCATGCTGGCACTTTGGCATCTTTGACCCTGCTGCTTCTCAGTAGCAAAGAAAGAGAAGACCTACTGTTGTGGGTTGTCTCCCCCAGGCTCTCCTCCATGCATGACAGCCAAGCCTGGTGCCAGACACTCCACAGGGCACCTCTGGCAATCAGGGTTGGAATAACAGGGTGTAATGCAGGGTGCATGGTCTTGAAAGGCCTCACATGCTGACTGGTCTCTAGGAAAAAGCCAAAGGCCCATCACCATCCCATCTCACATCCCCGGGAAGGGTTCTGCTCACCCCAGGCCATGGGCTGTGGCTGGTTGCTGCTGGCTGGGGAGGGCTGGCTCTGCCTGCCTGTGGCCTCTGGGCTGTTGGCACACACTGCTTGTGGTTCCTTGCTGGCGCACAGACCATTAATAAGACTTTCCAGCCTGTCACTTCCATGCTGAATCCTTTGAAAGCCGCGCTCCTCTGGGTCCATTAGAGGGAGGAACTGTCTCTGTTGAAACATATGGGGCTGTCAGGGTCTGTCTGTTGCTCTGAAAGCTGCTGCCGCTCTTGCTGTTTGCTGATGGGGGGGAAGCAGCTGTCTGGAGGAGGCTGTGATCAGAATGGGGACTTGGGAAGGGGCTGGGGGAAGATAGCAGGTGATCTGGGAAGGATGCTCTTAAACAGTGTGCTGGTAGCTGGTGGGCTGCTGTAGGACTTTGGGATGCTGGGCAGCTCAGGGGGAGTCCCTTACACAATAAATGTGATGGGGGAAGAGGTATATCTGAGGACAACTGGATGGTAAATATCAAGGGTGGGTATGTGGGGGCAGGCTGAGGCAGCAGGAGACATGGCTGAGAGCAGAGATGTTGGACTTGTCTGGAAAAGGAGAGGACGGCAGCAGTGTTGGGTGACTCTATGGGGACTCTGCAAAAGGGAGGCTTTGGAAACCATCATGCGGTCACACGGTGCTGGAGTTTCTCATTAAGCAGCGCACCAGCCCGCCCCCCAGCTCCATTTGTAGAAACTGAACAGGATTTAATGGAGTCCCTTGACTTTTTCCTCTGAAATATTCATAGGTTTTAGCAGTCCATTTCATGCTCACCTCCTTCTCCATTAATGAGCATCAAAGAGGGACTGGGTGGAAAGTAGGCTGCTGAGAAGCCAGGGAAACAGAAAAAGGCACCTGTGCCTCTGCTCAGGGACTGCTGGGAAGCAATCCATTCCTGGGCTGCTCCATGGCCCTCTCACTAGGCCTACAAAATGACTGGAAATGAGCCCTGGGCAGCATGCACATGGAGGTGATTAATACAGTGGAAGAGGAAGGAAACTAATTAAGCAGAGCGCTGTCTGGGAGCTGCTGCCCCCACCCTTGTCACACAGATATACCACGTCTGTCTCCCTGGCCAAGAGCTCTGTAAGAATTGCACAGGCTGACAAAAAAAAATCCTGGAGGCAATTAGTTTCCTTCCTGCCTTAGCACTAATGCTGTGCTAGGATACAGGGCAAGTCCAGAGCTTCCATGAGACAGCTCAGAAGCACAGAAGTTGGATTATGGATGCCCCATGTAATCTGCAGTACTTGGAACAGCAAGGATCCTGCTGGGAACTTTGGAGAAGGGGTGCAATAAATAGTGTGATTGCACTCCAGTGTATTAAATGCCCCAAAAGATGGGGACAGGTGGGATCTCAGAGCATTTTACAGACCTGAACTAAACCAGGGCTCTAATAGTCTAACTGATATTTCCCCACCAAAGTCTACCACCAAGTACCTCTAGGATTCTAGAGAAAGGTGTCCCTGCTTATGATGGGGGAAGATGTGGGGGTGGAACTAGATGATCTTTAAGGCCCCTTCCATCCCGAAACATTCTATGATTCTATGATTCTATGATTTTGAGGGTGAGGAGAGGTGCAACTCTCACAACTATCCTCCAGAGTCAAACCTTTTTTGCAGCAGTCACAATCCTTAACCATGCAGTTTAAAGTCCTAAGAAAATTTTCATCAAGGACTCCATGGACAACAGTAGAACCTGGGTAGTGCTCCAGGAAAACAGAGTGGTCCTCCACCAGTGCTGTGCCTGCAAAAATGCAAGAGATGCTCAACAAAATCTACATGCTAATGAGTTGTTCACTCTGGCTGTCAGAGAGAGAAAGCAGGATTATAAATGTACCATTTTGTGTGGTTCCTTCCCGCTGGATTAAAAACTAAAATAATGTCACAGATGCAACAGCACCTATTGATTTGTGCTCTCAAAGCACTCACTAGTCAGGCTGCTTCCCCTTCCCTCCCATACACCCATACACGTGCTTGTGTGCTTGCCTGTGCCCTGGGAATCAGATGTTTATGCAAGTATTTGCAGGATGTTCCACATCTCCCTGAAATGATAATCAGCATGCCCAAAATCAGCTTAATTACTAAGCATTCAGCAAACATCCGCAGGCTCTTCCAGGGCAGCTCCCCACAGCATCTCCATGAATGAGTCTGCATGTTTTTCCTCCACTGCCACAAACAGCTCCTGACTAAGAGCTTGGGCCCTCACATCTGAGCTGCTGGGTTGTCTGATTATTTATTTGTCTCCAGGAAAGAAGAGAGACATTTGTGAAGCAGGCCATGAGCAGACACTCAGGGTGAAACTTGGCTACCTCTGATATTTTGCATCAGTCTCTCCATGCAGAATAGAGATATAATCCCAGTTTTAACCAGGCCAGATAAGAAATTTAAACATGCCAGGTCCATAGTCTGGCAATTAGCTCTCTCTGTAGAAAAGACAAAAATCAAGCATCAAGTACCAAAAACTGTGGAACCATAAAGTTTTGCCACCCATGGTTTGCAGTCTGGCACATCTGGGTGCTCAGCAGATAGGCACTTTCTAAAGAAATGAAGGACTGCTTAGTTTAGCTGAGACAGTCAGAAAACACACTGCTGAGGTAAGAAAAGAAAGCACTTTCTGAGGCAGCAAAGTGCACTTCCTGTAAGAAAGAGCATCATTCATAGCTCTTCAAAACTTTTCCGAAGGATCTCCTAGACTGAGACTGTGGGCATTTTCAAAGATCATGGCCATGTCTTCACTTTTAGTCAGTGGACTTTTTATCAGCCCCCACAGCTCATGTAACTTCTCAAGTGATTTTGCTAAGCACCGGCAGAACAAAGATTCAGGCTTCCCCTCATCACTCTGTAGTTACGACTTGTGAGTCTGACAAGATTTGGACTCTTCAGACAACTGTAGCTGACTTAACTTCCTTCCCTGTGACACTGCACAAGCAAAACCCAGATGATGATCCCATCACATTGTTATACACACTGGAAGCTTTTACGGCTTGAAGGTCATACTTCACTAATTTACTGCCTTTTGTGGAGCTTGGGGACCACAGAGCCCAGAACCAGGGAACCCTTTTCTGTCTCTACCATTCTTGTCATCACATAGCAAGAAATACAAGTCCTTGTGTCAGAGAGCATTTTGATCTGAAGCAAGGGGGAAGTTCACAAACACAGGTTCGCTTCTGCACCCAGGAATGTTTACACAAGGAGACGTGACTTTTCCTCTCTGTTCCTAAAGGAAAATTTTAACAGTTTTGCCCAATCTTCCATATCCCAATTCATTAGCTACTCAAGACCCTGTGTATGTTAGGCCTTTGCTCACACAGACACTTGGCTGTTGGTTGCCATCACAAGTAAATAAGATGCTCCAGAATCATTAGGGTGCCTGGGCAGCTGGCCAGCTCTAGCTGTTCAAGTTTGGTGATAGTATTGCCAAGACCTAAGGACTGTTTCACATCCCTGGTAATATCTCCAGACCTCAAAAGTCTGCCAGCCTCAGCATCATGGCATTTCTATCACCCTGCATCCGGGAGCTGTCAGTATTCTTATCAGTGTTATCTGCACAACCCCTGGGGCACCATAGAAAGGATAATTATGACAACAGAGGGTTATGAAGGCTTAGACCCTCCAGACATTTTGTGGCACCTTCCTCCTGGTTGGGCAGCAGGGCTCTGCTGCTTGCCCAGTGACCTGGGAAGAGGCTATGACAGAACAAACAGCTGAGCTAATCTCCCAGGATTTCGGGCAGATCAGATCAATAACTGCTCTGCCCCAAAGTATTTATTCTGCAGGAAAGGGGATGGGAATAACACATACCTTTAAGCCTTGTTAAAAATACATGCCATGAAGACAGCTCTCCTCTCAGGATAAAACTGTCTCCAGGGACGATCTCTGGGGAATGCCTGTGCAAGCAAACACCCGTTAGGGAAGAGGTTTCTCAAGGGGCATGTCTGTAGGTGAGCGCTCCTCTAAGTGGGATGCCTGGAGGAAGAGCACATTCCCGCACGATGTGCTGCCTCTGCCTTTCCCTAAACAGCGCATCCTGTCCTTGCGGCTAGGAATACGTTTGTCACAGAAAAGTCCGCACATGTAGGGTAGGACTTCCTTTTAGTTCATCCCTAGCCAGCTCGTAAGATCAAATTTTAAACTAGAAACACCTTTTGAGCTCGTTCAGCTGCTCGTCAGCATCTGCTCTGTGGCAGCTGAGCTGTGCCTAGAACCTTGGCACAGCACATGGGCACGGCCGGTCACCCCGTACGCTCCTGTTAATACCCAGCTTTAAATGCCGCTGCCATTTCACCGGTGACACAGCCATCTGCACTGAACAGCCTTTGCCACGTGGTGACACAATAGCTGGTGTAATAGGGAAGGAAAATGAGGATTTTAGGAGGCCTTGACATAGGGAAGGCAAAGCACTACTGAATCAGTGACTGGGGAATAGGGGAGGCAGGAGCAGCAGCAAGTTTTGGAGATAGTGGCAGCCAGAGAGCCCTGCAGGCTGCATGGCAGCAAGCATCCCCGTGGTGCTCACAACAGCTCAGCCCTGCCTTCTGCTGCTGCTGAGTCTGCTGGAGGGGAAAATTCGATTTGCCTTTTGTTCAGCCAGCCTCACTGAAAGCCCCACTCAGCAGCTGGGTGAAAAGCAGAACCCACTCATGGTATTGGCTGAGTTGAGAGGGACCCCAAGAGCTGAGCCTCCTCCTCTCACAGCTGGCTCTGAGAGCTCATGCTATGGTAGAGGCACTGTGTCCCTGCCACAGAGACATCAGCGTCCCTCAACAGCTACGCCTGCTGCTCTGCTTGTGGTGGAGAAAGCCAGAAAGGATGGCAGAGATCCTTGGGACCTGTGCTTTGCTAAATGAGGCTCAAGCCCCATGGTGCATATGTGCACTCTCTTGGCTGATTGCAGATGCCTCCCAGATATGCCCTGCCCTTGTCCCATTTTCATCCCACCAGAGAATATGATGGCACATCCTGACAACAGGCAGCTGAAGAAGGGGGCACAGTGCTCTCCTCCTTTCCTCACATTACCCATACTCTATTCTGGCTGGTCACCTGAAAGACAGCTCCTGTAACATGTTCTATCTGAAAGGCACTGATGCTGGAGCAGCTTTGAAGTTTATATTTCCATAAAATATTTTTTCCATACAACATTTTTTTCATAAGCCATGGGACAGATTGGAATCTGACATGTTCAGCTGTCACTGGATGAAGGGAAGAGCAGAAGTGACAGAAAATTTTTAGGAGAACTATATTAAACTCTGTGTAGGATTTTGATTTAGTAGTAACAGTAAAATGAAATTTCAGCTGATATTCCATTATCCTGTTTGCAGTGCACTCTAATAGCATCTCCATTCATAAAACAGTTCATCTCCTGTCCTTTGGTGTTGATCTATTTGTTTTGCTCTAGAGCAATTTCCAACACACAATGAATTTACCTTCTTCTCTTGCATACTTACATATTCAGGAAAGGGACAACACCTTTCCAGGCTGCCAGCCTTGTATTTGCATGTTGGATCCTGAGAATGGATCTTCCCAACAGCACATTTCATATGGGTGACCCTCTGCAAATGTCCTTGTAAACATTTGGCCAGATGTAATTCTTCCTCATGTTCCAGACTAGTGGAGTGCACTGTGAGCAGACAGGCAACGAAAAGAGAGAAAGCACAAAAAGCTGGACTAGGAAAGGGTGGGGGCTGAGGAGGAAACATTTTCTGTTTCCACCTGCACACGTCCCAGTGACCCATTACACGTGTGTGATTTGCCTGGTTTTGCAGAAATCACAGTATGCAGTCTCACCAGAGGGTTGCAATGCCTCTCCCATTAAGCCTGGCTTGAACTGGAAATCTTTTGTTCTTTTTGACTCTGCCCTCACTCACAGAAGTCAGGATGTACAGCCTCACCCAGGCAACTGTGAGGCATCTGTGCGTACAAAAGCAGAGGTGACATGTTCTCTTTGCACTTGTTCCTGAAAATTTCATCCTTTTTATTTTTAATTTATAATAATGTGCCTCACTTATTACTAATATTTTCTTAGAAATTCTGCGAGGTGAACTCAAAGCACTACCAAATCCCACAGGTATTTTTTTTACCCCTACTTTCTGGTGGCATTATAGATAAATCACCCTTTAGAGTGGATTCACATCCCTATTTGTCTCCCTTCTCCACGCCCTTCCTATGAGATACAGAAATGCCTCAGCCTCCCTTCCTGTCTCACAGCTCCTGCAAGAGCTTCTTGCAGGCAGCCTCTCTCTACACCAGCATTAAGTTCCTAAGCAGCCGAGATAAAAGGTTCCCACCTTCATAAATAATCAATGTGGGCCAAATGGCTTGTGCTTGCTTGACAAACTCATGCATGAGAAACAGAAAGGGAAGAGACAAACACTAACCTAGCAAGGAAAATAACCACACCTCACACCAATAAAGGTAGAAATAAAGGTGAAGATTCAAAAAACAGATAAGCAAGTGAACAAGAGTAGAAAAGAAGAGAGCTGAGCACCCATCAAACACTTCTTTAATCTGTATTAGCAAAGTATCTGGAGGCTGATTTTGATTTCGCTTATTTACTCATTAAAAGGAAGTTACCTGCCAGTCCCTGGGTGAGACTCAGCCACTGCCCATGCCTCTGATGGGTTAGCCTATGGCCATTTCCTGGCATTGCACGGATGTAGATGTGCAACCAGTATCAGAGGGGCCAGCAAGCCCAGCATCAGGGTCCCACTGCAGACACAGGGTGTGCACAGATCAATGACAGCCCAAACCGCCTTTTTCAAAGGCTGCTGTACAAAGGGCAGCTCAGCTAAATGGGCTGTCCTGCAAATTAAGTTTCTGAGGTAAGATTGCTGTTTTAGAATAGAGGGACTTCAAGTTTGCCAAGTAGATGTCACATCTGTCCTTTACCTCTTGGCACATGTCAAACACAGAGGCCCATCATTATCTGACATGGGTGAATCCCTTCTGTTTGATATGTTCTATATCTAATAAGTGCCATGGGAGAAGAGCTCACAGCCCAGCAGACTTTTTGGTTTTGGTACATCAGTGCTGATTTTCACTACATGGGTGCCTGGTCCTTAAAGAAGGTGTCTGTGCTGAGAATCAAAATTGTGCAGTAATGACAGAAACCTTTTCACATGACAGAGCTGATGGTAAGCACAAATAATATCCCTGTGCTCTTTCTCTTTAGGGTGATCCATAGACATTGATAATGTGCATATGAGGCAAAAAAACCCAAAACATTAATGCCTGATTCATCACTGAGTAACCCTTTACCCCAAGCTGGTTCCAAACTTTTAAAGTGAGGCTTAATCCAGGGCAATGAGTCAGGTCTGGTGCAGTTATCTCAGGAGGTTTCAAGAATGACTTTAGGCAGGTTTTAGTCTTCCTCTGGTATGAATCCCTACTGTTTGTAAGTACTGGACAGAAACTGCTGCCACAGTGAGAGTCCCAGGCTGTAGACTTTCCACTCCCTAAATTACTGAATTGCTTTGACTGAATACAAGACCCTGGCTGGGCTGTCAAGTCTTGTTCCTTGTTCACAGGTGACCCTGGACTCAGTACCAGAAGGATGCACAGAGCAGTGCACCAGCTCCCTCCTCACGACATGCACCTCTTTCCATCCTCGACGAGCTTTTGTCTCCTAGGGCAAGAGGATACAAGACTACCAAACAACTACATGTCGCAGACACAAAGCAAAAGAATGCAGTGGCATTGCCAGTGCTTTGGAGATGAACAGAGTTCAGCAATTCATTAATTTAAATTGCTCAGCTGACTGAGAAAGGGGACTATTCCTTCTGGTATACAAGCAAAAACCACCTCACACAGCCATTCTCCTTGTGTCCCAAGCCAAACCTCTCTGACCTCAGCTGTGATCAGACCATCCCAGTTTCTCAGACTCCTGTGCGAAGCTGAACACAACAGATTTTGGCTAGCAGAATAGTGATGAGTTTCTGCTCCTGTTCACCTTCAATGCAGGAAAAAACTGCTGCAGACACAAATTAAAAAAGGTGGGATGGAGGATAACATCTAAGCAAATTCACTCTCCTTCTCTGAATAACTGTCTTCTCAGCCCCAGTATTTATATAAGAGTAAGGGGGATCACTAAAAGGGTACAAAGGGAGAGATCCCAGAGTACAGACAGTGAGCAAGGGAGTGAGAACACTGGATTCCTTGGGAGATAAAGTTTCATTGCTATGGAATCAATCTTCTGAGCGTCTCTTTGCAATTTTGTCTCATTTGGTGCCTCTTGAAATGAGCTTCCATTTGTCTGTCTGGTGCAAATTTTCCCTCATTTGCCACATCAAAGTCATCATTAGAGGCACAAAGTGCCTCCACTGCCTCTTTCCCCCCTTTCTTCAGTCATTCTCCTTAACAGCTCTTGGTTTGTTAACTCAGCTATCGCTCAGTGACAATCAGATGCTGTTAGTCTAATCTAGCTGCCTCTGGATGCCCCATCCCTCCTGTTCCCAAGGACACATTGCTGCCTGGGGTGGTTGCCTGGGGCAGGAGCCAGGGAGGTGCTTTAAAGCACTTGCAAACTTTTATCTGCAAGCGTTACAGCCCCTTGTGAGAGCTGTTAGACATCTTACTTTATTTCCATTTCAATTAGATATTGGGGGTAACAAGTAGAAGAGGAAGGGTTTGGCAACAATAAAATTGTCCTCTGAGCTTCTTGAAGACTTTACCCTCAAGCTGATTCAAGTTTGGCTGGAGTCAGGACCTGGCTCCCAACTTCTGGCTTACAAAGAGTGATCACTTATGCTCACAGGAAATGGATCTGTCTCTACGGCCAGCAACACAAATACTCGCTCCTTTTCCACAGCCCTCTGGTCCTTGAGCATTCCAAGACATGCATCTCCCTAGGGAGATGCCCCACTATATCATCCTCAAGCAGACAGCAGTGTTAGACTGTGCTTGCACAGCCATTCCTCTTGCTTGCTGCCAGATCACTTGGCAGTGAAAGGCCTGGCTGGGTTCTGGTGCACGATCTGCCCCAGTAAGTGAGCACACACTGCAGCTTGTGCTGGGTACCAGGGCTATGGCAGCTGCAGCCCCATCCTGCCGCGTGGGAGGCTTGCCCTGATGTCTGTCAGCAGCTCTGCTGTGCCAACAGCTGCCCCAGGAAAGCCTTTCAGAAGAGCCCCGCACTACCAGCAGCAAGAGCAGATTGTCAAGACAGTGGCACTGTGTTCATCCTTGCTGTGTGCTGTGGGTGGAAATGGCAGCACTGCTCCTGCTCTGCCTCAGGAACAGCAAGAGCCACACTCCGCGGAGGTAAGGGCGTGCAGCAGGGGCTGTCACCAGCAGCTGCCTCCACCAGTGAACCTCTGCACATCTTCACTCCTGCGCCACGTGGAAGAGCTTTGATCAGAGGCAGGAGGCTGTGCTGAAGGCGTGTGAGGCTCTGTGGTGGGAGGAATTTCTGGCTGAGTAAAGTATAATCCATGGAAAGATGTGCAGAGCCCATCCCTCACTTCACTAAACAGACAAACAACACACAAACACTGGTGCTGGGAAGGGGCTTGTCTTGGCTCTGTTACACAAACCAGTAAAGTCAGCAGCCAGTGAGAGGATCTGAGAGAAGTTCAATGTGGCTGGAAGTTCTCAGGCCACTCTAAAATGGGTGATGAACCCACAGGCAAGTAATGCAACCTTTATTTGAGCAGGCTTCCCGAACCAAAGAGGATGCAGTCTTCGCTCAAGCTTGCCACCAGTTCGTGGGTGCTCTGGATGACTGCTCAGTGCCTGTTTTCTACAACTTGTGCCAACTGAAGACACATTGAGTGAACAATCTATTCCTTACAGGAATAGAGGGCCAGAACTGGAAGCCAGGTGCACTGTGAGGGACGGAAGCTCTGCTGGATTCCTACACTTGTGTCAAGTGCTTTGTGCATCCTCACTGACCCTCTGTCTGTTTGGCATAATTGAGAGCTCAGGTCCAGGAGTGATTTCTCTGCCTGGGAGAACTGTGTAGCAAAATGGCTTCCAAGCTAAGGAAACAGCCTGAGAGGCTGGGCTCCAAGACATGGAAAACCCAGATTCACATGCTGTGCTGGCAGAAGAAGGTGAAATCATCTACTTCTACCAGCTCTCCCTCTGCTAGTACTGCAGCCTGTTAACTCAGGTGTTGGGGACTGCAACCCTACTATCCTGGGCATAGACCTGGATAAAAACATCACCACCCAAAATGGGGCAGCAGCAGCTGAGGTGTGATTTCCAAACCCAGCCTTGCTGCCCTCCAGCCCTGTAAAAATTTTGGAGTAGCTTTCTACTGACAGAGTAACATTATTCCTGGTCAGCATTTTGTGTACATTTGTAATATTTTAAAAGATGTAAGATCAAATTTATCATCAAGGTTATTGGAATGTGTGACAACTCTATTATGCATTTCAATTAGCCTTCCTCTTTGTGATAATGGTTCAAACATTCATTCCTCTGTTTCCTGGTCAATACACCGTTTTTAAGCTGAACTGGAAAGATGACACTTTTGAAGAGGAAGCAATAAATGTTCTACAAACCATATACTCTGAAAGTATTAGACATCAGAAAGCGTTGTGTAAAGCTCATAGTCTCCAAACTGTTCTCAAGTTTTTACAGATACCACACCTGCCACCTGTGGACAGAATTCATAACACAGACAGCAGACCAATAAAAAGGTGTCAGATACAGATATTTCTCTGGAAATCAATGCAATTTCCAGCTTGTTCTCATTTTGCAGATAACACTAAGTGTGGCAATTGTTGGTCTGCTGGAGAGTAGGAAGCTCTGCAGAGGGATTCTGGTCAGGATGGATTGATGGGCTAAGACCAACAGTATGAGATTCAGTCCTGCCCTTGAGTCGCAACAACCCCATACAGTGAAACAGGCCTGGGGAAGAGTGACTGGAAAGCTGTCCAGCAGAGAAGGACCTGGAGGTGCTGGTTGACAGTGGCTGAACATGAGCCAGCCTGTTCCCTATGGCCAAGAAGGGCAATGGCATCCTGGCCTGTGTCAGAAACAGTGTGGCCAGCAGGACCAGGGCAGTGGTTGTCCCTCTGTACTTGGCACCATCACAGTTTATCTCTTTAAATACAACTGTTTGCCAATTCTGACAATGATTACTTTAGAAAGCAAAAAGCCAGTCTTGGCTGAATTGCAAGGTATTTTTATGGACACACATTTTCCCAAAGCCTTTGACTACCATAACCCATAACTAATTTCCAATTGCAATTTAGTAGTGCTTGAACATAGGTCAGGTTCCTCAGTGAGAAAAGTTGAAGAACACGGTCCCCAGAACATCTTATCACTTTTCTTACTCTTCTGGAAATTTTGAGTTAACTCTTAAGAATTCAGATCCTCATTTACTGGTAGATCTGCATCAATGCTAAAAATTTCCTATGTACATTTTGCAGGGAGAACGGGGTACAGCCAATAATTTCTCTTACAGGTACAAAACACTCTTCATGGTGGTAAAAGCAGGAATTAATGAGTCTGCTGTTAGCAAGGAGCACTATTGGTGTTATGCTTATGCTCACGGCTCACCAAATGCAAAGCTTGTTTGTTAAGCAGATGCCAGTGTTAACAGCCAAACTGTCTTCCCATGGATAACATAGTGTTAGTTAAATGTACCAGTAAAAATAACTATTTTAAATGTTAATGAAAAGAGGGGTTGTTCTTGCCAGGGTTTATCTTGTCTTCTTTTTAGCCTCAGCTTTGAGGTAGTGGAGGTAAAAAGGCAAAGACAGCTTTTCCAGGTGTGTTCAGAGTGCTCACACTGAGGTGAAGCCCTGGGAGCACTGGTGTCATTTGCTACAGCACCACAAACCTGGCCTGCTTCCACCTCAGTGACCAGCCAGTAATGC
>VRYO01001681.1:2183528-2194868 GCA_009812075.1 Sialia sialis | reverse complement strand
CGCGGCTTATATTCGGGTGCAGCTTATATATGGACAAATCCCGTGGTCTTCCCAGCTACCCGGAAGTGCGGCTTATATTCAGGTGCGGTTTATAATCGTGAAACTACTGTACACTGTTCTATGTTTTAACTTCCAGGTCTCAAGTCTCTGCCCCAGTGGACTGTAAATAGCCAACAGGAGAGGCAGTGGAAGGTGACACAGATGCAGTGAAGGCAACACATCGGTGTGTGCAGAGCAGACCTAGAAATAAGAAGTCCTGGTTTTTCATGCACCAGCAGTGAGCAAGGATGAGACCACTTCCCTTTCAGAGCTGCAGCCGGGTCTTCTGCAGCCCAGGCTGAACCTGGTCATATGTAGCTTCGTGCTGCTTCCCTGGTGTTGGGTGCAGGCACGTGCTGCCCTGTGCAGTAGCACAGTTAGCTGTGTCCTTAGGGGCCACCAGGAAATAAACTCTCCCACTGGGAAAAGGACAGTGATGTGACAGTCAAGTGGCATTTACATGACAGAGAGACACCCCCATTATAGTCATTTGGCTGTAAATGTCCTGGGTTCTCCAACCCTCACATTTGAATTGCTTTCTCCTTTGACCAGGTTTTTCCAGCTTCTTGGTTTCTTCACCCCTTTTGCTGTGTTTGCTTGTAAACTTGCCCAGGCTACTCTGCTGCCCTCTTCCTCCTACTCCCTTCTAATCTATTCCTTTCATGCCTGTTTGTGACCATGGCACAAGACTCCTGCCCCCCTTCCTCTTGTCCTGGCTGCCCTTATTCCAAGCCCCAGGCCCTCTCTATTCCTCTGCTTCCCCACTCCCTCCTCCTTGTCACAAAACCTGGCCTCTCCAGGCCATCCTTTCCCGCCTCCCCTCCCACTGAAGGGGTCAGACTGCTTGGAGTGACACAGCACCCTCAGTCCCAAGCCACTGGCTCCTGCCTCACTTGGATCCCTGAATTGCCTTGCCCCTCCAAGGAAGGTGAAGGAAGGGGTAGCTTGGCCCACATTTCCCCTGTGGGCTAGAAAGTCACCACTAGACATGATCTGAGAGGAGACAAGCCAGAGTATGCAAGGCAGGGAGGGGAAATGAAGAAACATTACCTCCTTTTCATGTTTATTTTATTTTTGTATTTTTTTGTATTTTTTTTAAGATCACAGAAGAGCAGAGCATTCATACATGTAAAGAAACAGAAATGAGATAACAGAAGTTAAATACATTGAGAAAAGAAAAAATAAAAGGCTTCTCTTTTTATTCCATCACTGGGTTTTGTTCATTTGTTTGTTGGCTTGTTTAGTTTTTTGATTGGTTCTTTTACACACACACTTGCGCTTTTAAAACTTTCTTTCACAGAGCTAGTTTCAAAACCAAAAAAATGGAAAAAAATAAAATGGCCATTTTCTCATTTCGTTAAAGAGAAGTTCAGCTCATGTCTACAGTGCTGGGGAAAAATATATATAAAGATATAGATATATATATATATTTATATGTATATAACACTGTTAATGAGGAGAGTTCTAACCACCCCACCGTGTAGCAAGAAGAAGGGACTGGCCTTCATTCTCAAGGTCTAGAGGATGAATCTTGGCTCCAGCTGGGAAGGTGGAATGATTTTGGGAGGCGATGGTGGCACCGTGGAGGCAGGTTCCTGCTCTGTGCCCCCTCCTCCCTTTCCTGGCACACACGTGTGCTCCCGCAGGCACAGGCACAGGCATGCACACGCCTTCTCCTGGTTCCTCAGGAGGTCACAGCGTAGCTGTGTGTCACAGACAGAGCCATGGCCAGCAGCAGGTGGCTGAGCGCCCGCCTGGCAGTGCGTGATGGAGAGCGTGGGGAAGGAGAGCGCCCAGGAGCACTCCTGCAGCATGTGCACCGTGGAGCTCGCAGGGGTGTGCGTATGCACCTGTGCGTGGCTGAATGGGGAGCAAATGTCACAATTCTGGAGAAGGACAGCTCCGCCTGGGATGTGCCCTCCTCACTGGCTGGCTCCTGGGTAGGCCTTGCTCCTTGTCTCCACCCACGACCCCTCTGTTACGTACGGAAACATCCACGCACCTTTCCTTAGGACATAGCTGGAGCCATTGTGGT
Organism: Sialia sialis; assembly: GCA_009812075.1. Classification (NCBI taxonomy): domain Eukaryota; kingdom Metazoa; phylum Chordata; class Aves; order Passeriformes; family Turdidae; genus Sialia; species Sialia sialis. The sequence continues at coordinate 2,192,794 of VRYO01001681.1, read as the reverse complement.
GTCACGCTGCTTTACTCACTGAGGCCCATTTTGCTGCATGGTGAGCATGCCCTGGGAGGCCGGGAGGGAGCTCCTAATGCACCATGAGGACAGGCAGGGAATGAAGGGCCCTCCTGGGATGCAATCTCTGCCCCTTCCCCAGTTGCACTGCCCAAGGAGCCTTGCTGCTCATGCAGCCCCCACCACCTGTGCTGAAATCATGTCCCCCTATCACTGCCCCCTCCTTCTCCACTGCCTGGGCACTTCTACAAGGCTTGCAGGGCAGTCTGAGTCGCTTTGGCACCAGATAACCCTAAGCTAAGCCTGCAGCAGGTGAAGGACCCTTTGCTTCCCACCTGCCTGGGCTAATTAGGACAGCTGCTCCTCTTGCCCAAGGCCTGCCTTGGCAGGTCTCCTTGCCTCATTCCATCACCTTGACCTACAGAGGTACAGAAGACCATACCGATGCACTCTCACCAAGATGAGTTCTGCTCCCCTGATACAGTGAGTGGACCAACAAGCAAGCACCATATATTGCCCAGATGGGAGCCAACCATTAGGCGAAATCTGGGCGGCTAATGGGAGCTGCCTGATCACTTTTCTAGCAAGTTACAAGAAGGAAAAGTGAAAGAGGTTGTAGTGGTGTGGCACAGCTCTTATTCAGCAGTCACACAATTAAAAAAAATATCTTCTGGGCATCCCACTGGAAATGAAGCCACTCTAAGATTAGCGTTGAGAGGCCATGGTCTCCTCGCTGGTGAACCTGAGAGTTCTGTGCATGGAAGATGGACAGCACTCATCCCTATCCTTTTCCACCAGCATCACATCTTGGAAGTTGCCATCCAGCTCCTCCATCACTTCCCTGCCTCAGGTTTGGCTCTTCCCGTAGGACAGTTTGCTCCCAGCATCCCTAACTCAAGAGTTTTTGAGTCAGAGAAGCAGTAAGATTCTGCACCATCAGGAGAGAGAGACAGAAAGAGAGAGAGAGAAAGAGAGAGAACTGCTCACCCCCTTGTCACTTCCTCTGTCATACTGTCTTGGTCAGCCATCCCCCATGTCAGTTGCTACATCACATCAATCACCATGGTGATTAGGGCTGCAGGTCAGGAAGCAGAAGTGTGAGGGGCTGGGACGAGTAGTGGTGTTTCCCTGTGCCCATAGATTCCCTCACCAGGGGAGGGCAAAGTGATGAAACACTGCACAAAAATTGAGCTGCAATATCATCTGCTGGTGGGGCTGTGAAGGATTCTAGCGTAACTCTGACTTCCCAGATCCTCTTGTTTCATCAGGACTTTCTGCTGCTCCCCCAAATTCCTTCCAGATGTGTAGCTTCCACTCAGATTGGAGACCACATGGCTTTTGACGGTGGATTTGTCCATGCTGTGTGCTTGGACTTTCAGAACGGGGTTGCTCAGACAGGTGGCCTTGGGGCATGGTCTGGATGCACCTGGAGCAAAGAGCTGGTGGGGCTTGGATGTTCTTTGACCAAAAGTGGGGCAAGCAGCAGTGCACGAGCGATCTGCCCAAGTGGTGAACAGTCAGTGGTGTGAGAAAGATGTGCAGACAAAGACTAACTCTTGACACAAAGCATGTCACCAATGAAATCTCCATGAATGGCACGTTCACATGCACTTGGGGCTAGCATGGGGCGACACAATTTCACTGGTGAAGAAAGCGGGTACGGAGTGGGAGGAGAGGGTGCATCACTGAGCAATGAGCCCGCAAGCGCGGAGCTGCAAACAAACAGAAATGAACACAACTGCCAAGATACAGGTGTCGGCTGGAGCATCCCACGTCGCCCTTCCCAGCCGTTCAGAGACAGGCATTTGCTTCGTTTTCCATCTGACCAGGCACACACTCCAAGCAACATGCTACAGTTGTGCATGGAGTTCATGTGGCTCGGGGTGGCTGCATTTCCCCTGTCCAGTATCTTTCAGAAAGACTTGCCTTCACCCCTCCTCTCGGTCATCTGAAAACAGTTAGAAATCTGCCAGCAATTATGGGGCCATATATGAAATCTAAGTTTTTGTTCCTCTGCTTGAACATTACCAGACATCTCATGTAACTCTTGTAATATTTACAAACCAGAAGAAATACTTTTTTTTTTCCATTTTGTTCGTATCTTTTTATAACACTAAATGTTAAATCTCCATCAATCAAACACAATTACATTGACAAGCTCAAGGAAGTGATGTCCTGTTCCAAACTCCCATCTTCCCTGGTCTCCAACCAGCTGAGAGGCAGCAGGAAGCAAGAACACCGCTTTTTGGGAGGTGATGGGAAAGATAGCAATGTAAATAGGGAAAATAGATGATAAGGAGAAACAGTTTCAGAGAGAAGGGCCTGAGACATGAGAAAAACATTGCAACTTCTCTGTCAGAGCATGAGGGGAGAAAGAATGGGAAAAATCATTAGACCTTGCCTGTGTTTCCTATATTCATCTGGGCTCACCTCTTGACAGATGCTTTGAACAGGTCCCCAAAGTTCAGGGAGTTTGAGTTCAACTTGAATTCAGGACAAACAAGGAGATTTTTTACAGCATCCTGTAATCCACTGCAGCTCAGAGGAATAGATTCTTGCAGAAAATCAAAATCCAACCTACCCACGATTTCCCCAGCCCTGCTAGAAACAGACATTGCCAGCAGTGGGTCTCCCAGCACTTCTGATGACAACAGGTGTACTTGGTATTGATGGCTTTTCTCAGAGAGGTCTGCAATTAACTGCCTTTCACCCTGTTTCACAGCCATGCAACAGAGGCAAAGATCTGCTCAGGACCTGCAGGAAAGACCAGATGCCAGCACTGGGGCTGGGGCCATGTCTTCCACTAATGGGCAGATGGCTTCAAAAAATGGTTGCCCCGCTTTTAGTGAGATATTTCCCTTTTAACCATATGCCTCTGTGCCTTGACATCTAAAAAAAATCCCCTCAAAACTCCTTTGAACCAAAACAGACATGAGATAATGAGGTGCTGGGACTTGATGACCACCACCACACCGTAGGGGTCTGATGTGTGTGACCTCAGTGCCTAGGAGTGACCCCACGCTGACAAAAACACATAAGAGAACCCATGGGGCAGGTGCTACCATAGCAACTGGGTTGACATCAAAGAACCTAAAGTGGGCTTGTCTCAGTCCTTAGGAGCAGCCTGTCACAGCAAGACACTGCAGGCTGCCCACCTTTTTCAACAAGCCTGTGCCAAAAAAACCAGGCATGGGTCACCCCTGAGAAAGAGCAGTGTGGTGTTTTCGCTGGTGCCAGTGTGCAGGAAAGGGTGCACCTCCCAGACCTGGCTTCTGGGATCAGGGTCAGCTCACAGTGTACCAGGAGAAAAGAGGAGACCTGCTGCAGCAGAAAATCTGGACTTATTACTAAGACACTGAATTAGATGGCTCTCCTGAAGGTTAGGCACAAAGACTGGGATGTCTGAATGCTCTAAAGGATGCAGGGCATTTTTTTTTTTTTTGTGGGCTAACACACACCAGTCTCCAAAGAAGATACCCAAGTCCCATCAATGACTGCCCTATTTTGGAGAAAGGGAGACATCGCTGGACATCTTGGGTGGATTTCAAGCACCAGTTGAACACTTGCAACTTGCACCCTCTTGCAGGTATGGCTTTGGGGTCTGGAGGACCATAAATTACCACCATCCAATCCCACAGCAGCTCTACATCAAGTCTTGCAATGTCCAAACTTCAGCATGTCTCATGTCTCTAATAAATTTCCTTGCACTTCTGGCTGCCTGGGAGGAGCGCTTGGCTGCCTGCTTTAATTCTGTGCCTGCTGTTTCTTGGAATAGCTGAGCTCAGGAGTGAGAGGGCAGTGCTGGCAGTGCTGCAGTGCAAGGCAAAGCACCATGCTGAGGGCAGGCAGGAGCCTCACGCAAAGGTGGGGACAGGCTCGCAGGCAGAAATTCCCACTTTCCTTCCTGGAAGGGACCACCTGGCGGGTATCCCCTCCCACACACTGCAAGGCCAAGCTGTTTCCCCCTTGCCTGCATGTGAGCACGGCTGCCAAGCGTGCTGCCACTGTCCCAGTGCCCAGGCCAAAGGCAGAGGAGCAAACTGGCTGCTGCTTGAAAGCTGAGTGGCTGGGCGCCTGTAAAACACATGTGCTGTCGTGGGATGGTCACTGGACTTCCGTGGGTTAAATCAAGTTCTCCTCTGTACATTCCTCTCTCCAAAAAAGGCCTACCTGATAAACCCTGTGTTTTATCATCTTTGCTGCTGGTGGATCCTATGGCTTGTGGTGGACCAGGGACACAGGAGTCTTCTCCCCTCTGCCAGCCACCCACACACAGGAACTGCAGCCCCTGCTCACTCTGGCTCCTGCAGCAGACCTTGTGCTGGTGTGGCAAATTCCACCGCCCAGAACTTTCTCAGTCCTGTTTCTCATAGCTTTTTCTTGCCTCCTCACTTAGGAGGCACTAAAGCCTCTCTTGTTGGCACCTCTGTATGTGATTCTGCCATGGAAAGTGTGGGGCACTCTCCAGCAAGACCAGCACCCTTGAGATAAGAGAAAAGTGGGGGAAATTGCACTGCCAACTACTTTGCCGCATCCTTTTAATCTCCTTGTAAGCCTAGGATTTGGGACCTGACATTTGTTTTATTTCTTACATTCACAGGTCCTGGCCATTTTCTGGCCCAATTTCTTTCAAATGTGGAATTTGCAGTGAGTTTTGTAATAGCAGTGGTGTACAGCACACACACCCACACACACACTCTCACCCTTACACAGCCTACATTTCCCTTTATACCGGGGAGGACAATAAGAACAAAAACAACAAAGCAACGAAAAAGGGTTTTGGCTCTATTTTTGCATGTCTACCAAAATGGTTAGGAATGACCAGATTGTGTTTTTCATGTTGAGGTATTGTTCCTATGCACACTATACCTAAAAGGAATGGCTGCTTGGTGACGTCCAAGGTCTCATCGCTCACATCCCACCAGCTCAGCCTCTGATCCCCAGGAGGAATGGTGGCCGCACTCTTCAGTCCACAGTGTTGTAGGCCAGTCTTGGTTTCTTCTGCTTGCTTGGACAATTGCACATGAGTGCACACCCCCATGAGCGTGTGCAAGCATTTATGCATAGCACAGGCTGCTATGCTGGTACTTGGAGGCTGAAAGCCAAACAAGGTGGAGGTGGGAGAGGAAAAAAAGCCTAGACAAGGGTGCAGACTGAGTCGTGCAAGCTAGGTGGCCAGAAGAAAAAAGCCAGTGAGGACACAGGAGAGGGGACACAATGTGAACCTGTGTTGCAGCTGCCCCTCTCTCCTCACCCCTCTTCTCTGCCTAAGTGATCTCTCTGCATCTTGTCTCACGCTTACAAGGCAGGACATTATCTACAATAGGATGAACATATGTACACATGGACTGTTCATTTTGCATGCTTAGAAAGAGCAAGAGAAAGACAGAAAGAGTGAAGATGGAGCAAGAGCCACACATGCATGCACGCACGCACGCACACAGGCATACACAGGAGAAAGAGAAAGACACCTGGTTGAATTGGGGGGGGTGGGGGTGGGAAGGAAGAGGATTTTAAAAGAAAAAAAAGAAAAGTAGGCTTTCAGTAGAGTCGACATAGCTTTAGTTCAGGCCTGTAGGGTGATTGGGGAAATGTGGCATGAAGAAGGGGACAGGTAAGAAGTGTTTAGCAAGGGCTGGGTGCACATGAGCGCAGGGTTAAGGGAAGAGAGGATGGGGCTCTTCACAGGACACCAGTGTGAGCTTCAGGTGACTTGCTCTGGCTAGTGGCTGTTTGTTTTTTTGTTTTTGTTTTTACTTTTCTCTTTTTTTTTTTTCTTTTTTTTCTTTTTTCTTTTTTGTTTTTAATTTGTTTTTAAAAGTATGAACTGGCTGAGCATTAGCTCACAAAAATGACCCAGGGCATCCAAAAAGTTAAATGGCTATAGACACCGAAGCAAAGACCTCTTTCTGCAAAAGAAAGAAAGAGGAGGAGGGAAGGAAAGTGAGGGAGTATGGAAAAGAGGAAGGAGGAGAGAAAAGAAAAGGGATCTTCTTTTTGATTGGCTTTGTGGGTTTTGTTGGATTGTTTACATTGCAGCATCCTCCGGCTACACGATCCTTGCTGGTGCCCCATTCTCTCCCTCTCTTCATGTTGCCTCCTAGGCAGTCGATGACTTGACAGCCGGCTTTTCAGGTTTTGGATTAAATGTTGCTGAGTCTTCCTTGCTGTAATTTTTCCTTTCCCCCCTCTTCACTCCTGAACACACAAAAGTTGTGAAAGAAACAGTCATCTCTCTCTCTCCCCCCCTCTTTTTTCTCTCTCCCCTCTCTTCGCTCTGTCTCCTGTATAACGCGTTTTGTTTTGTGTGTTGTTGTTGTTGTCGTCGTGTTGTTTTTTTAATTATTATTAATATTATTATTTTAATTCTGATTTGTATTAACATTTGCTGAGTAGGCAGAGCAGGGATGCTGCCAGAAGCCACAGTGGGACGGCCAAACTCATGGAGCCGTTGTCTACTCTCCCTGTGCCAGGTCCTGCAGGGTGCGAGAAGGGAGAGAAAAGAAGACAAGATTACATGAGGCTGGGTGAGATGGGGGTGACACAGGAACACAGTGCTTCAGTCCCAGGCTGTTCCTGCAGTGGTGGGTTTGGGCTGCAGGGCACAGCCGCTTTCCCACCTTGGTGAACCTCTCTCCAGCCCAGCTACGGGCTGCTGTCTGCCAGCTCATCAGCATTCTCCTTCCCTCAGCCCAACACTCCAATGGCATGTGGCTCTCCCTAAACAACACCTACACTGGAGGAACCGGGCCTGGAGCAAGCAGGAAGGCTCAATCCTGGCTGCTGACCACATCCCAACCCTTGCTGTGCCTCCAGCTGGGAGCTGCTGGCCTTCCAGTGAAGAGACAAGGTTCACACCTTTCCAGATGCAGCCCCTGGTCACCACCCCCACACCTGACCACTCCACCACCTTCCCAGTGGTGGCCCTGAGATGCCAGGACTTGTAATTCTGTGCAGTGGCCAGTACCTGTCTGCAGGCAGACATCAGCTCCACGTGAGCTGATTCACCACAGCGGTCCAATCAATAAAACATGGGCCCAACTAGCAGACACCTCCCCTCCCTCCCAGGGCTGCACTGTAATTATTTGTTTCTGAATTGGGGTGGAGGAAGGTGGAGGAGTTGCTGTGGCACTTAAGCCCTGTGGCATGACACCTATGGGGTGAGGGTATGCCAGGGAGGTTGATTTTTCAGGAGGGTGGGAAATGAAGTTGCACATGTGTGTGTGTGCACATCCGCAGGCTCTGTCAGAGGGGGCAGGGAGAAACGCGCTGCTGCAGCAACAAATAACACAGCCTCGCTCTGGGAATATTAAGCGCTAACACTCCTGACATCTTCTCATTCATCCTCTCATTTATGGGTTCCCTTTTCTGGATGACTTTAATAGCAGTGATGCTGTTTTAAATTCACCCTGCAATCCCAAGCCTTGGCAGCCTTTTCTTGATAATTGGTCAGGGAGGTGTACATGGCTGTGGGTCTGTAAATGCAAGCTCACCATGACATGTACGTGCACATAAAGTGCTCATATACGTACACATGCACTCACATGTACAGGTACATTTATACGTATTTATACGTGTGTGTAAGATGCTGGAGTATAGAGATGGAGATGGAGATGAGGTTTTATGTTGGAACTGATCGTTCTGTGGAAGAAAGAAGTCATGCTTAATACCAAGACAAGCTGTGTCTGACAGCAGAGGGGAGCAAAAAAAACAAAGGTCCTGTCATGAGGCTGAAGTACAACTGCTCCCTCACAACCTGCGAAGGTGAAGAGTCCTGCTCACCTGAGAGCACATGTGCCACCCACAGGCTTGCTCAGCAGCACAGTCACTATTAAACTCAAGCTGGTGACTAAAAGGCAGCAAATCCAAGACAGATGTCGCCAGAATCCCTTAAATTCTGATGCACTTTCATTTGTCTGATTTCTTCCTAAGGTAGCTGAGTAGAGTGGCTGTTTGTGCCCCAGTTCTATTGTTTGATTTTTAAGCAAGTGTGCATTGATTTGTGTGGAAAATTTATATTCCACCTATGGCTTCTTTTTTTCAGCTAGTCCATGTGCATCTTTCGTGGCTTGTCACACAAATCCTGCAAGACTTTTTTTCACTCATTTTATTTCCTCCCCTAAACTCAGGAACAAGTTTCACTTCAGCTACTACCCCTACCTTACCTATGTTTCAGAAAAAGCATCTCTCACAGCCAAACAATGGTGGGGAGACTGTTTGGGACCATTTGCATCCCTTTTTGGCACAAAACACAACTATGGAATATCTAGGTGTAAGAGAGAATACACAAAGAGATGTGATGTGATGTGATGGAGGACTTGGGAGAGGGTCACACTGGCTTCTGTTCTGCTTGAGCTTGTGTGTATAAGTTTGTGGGCATCTGAAATACTGCAAGTCCCATCTCCAGAGAAGAAAAATGATACACGTTCTCAAGGCTCCCTGTGTGTCCCAGTCAGATGGTGGAGTTGGTTGCAGAAAGCTCTCCATATGCAGTCCTGATCATCTTCTGTGCCACACCACAAGCTAACACCAGCAGCTGCTCTCACCAGCAGGCCGTGCAGGTGTTGGGCAGTGCGTTAGGCTGACTGGGAGGACTGGGATCCATTGCAGCCTCTGCACATAACCCTGGGGGCCACATGGAATCTCTGGGTTTTACAGCACAGCTAGCTGGAGTACATGCCACGGGTGCTAGGTTTACTGTCACAAATACTGTAAAATGTGGGATCACAAAATAATATTTTGGGGGGACAACAGCTGCTCAAGTCTAATAAGAAAGAGAGTGAAAATGCTGGAAGAAAATAAAATGTTTGTCTTTGAGCGAGATTTTCTGCAGGAAATAACATTTGTATTCAATTTATTCTACCAGTCACCCTTCCTTCCCAGCCATACCTCAGGCTGTGCCAGCCCATGTTTGCATGATGACTTCTCCATGTGCGTGCAGAGCAGCTGCTGCTGTGGGCTGTGCACCGAGGCACTCACATGGCCATGGGTGAGCGCCCATGCTGGGGACAGTGCCAGCCCTCACCTGCACAGTGTCCTCCCCATGTGGACACGCACACGTGGGCACAGCTCCCCCATGTGTGCACTCACACAGCGCAGTACCCCGGCCTCCGAACGCACAGACCCCCACAATGCCCCATTCCTGCAGCCCCCAGTGCACAGGCCCCTTGCAAACCTCCCACCCTGTAGTCTCCTCACCATCCTCGCACATTCCCTGGCCATCCTGGTCCTGCAGCCCCCATGTCACATCCCCTCGCCATCCCCAT
>VRYO01001681.1:2122799-2182528 GCA_009812075.1 Sialia sialis | reverse complement strand
CCCGCAGCAGCAGCGGGCGAGCCCGTGGTCTCCGGCGCCCTCTGGCGGCCGTCGCGCAGAGCGGTCCCCGCCTCTGCAGACCCCCAGAACGCTCCTCCTGAAAGACCCCCGGCTCCCTACTCCTGCTCCCTCTCCGCTGGCACCGGGAGCTTCGTGGCTGTTCCTGCGGTCTCCCGCTTCGTTGACCTTGAGCCTGTACTCTGGGAATTTGCTATAATATCCCGGCCTATTCATCCTCCCATCCTGCCCCGTGAATTAAGCAGGCCTGCCAAGCCCATGATCACGTAAGGGCCAGGATATTGAAGGCGAGGGAATTGGGTTTCCGATGCTGATGAGCTAATATGAGTATCTGGCAAATTTCACAGCTAAACTCCTAAGGGACCCCAGACCCTAAATGCTAACCAAGCTCAGATCCCATTAAGCAAATCAAGAAGGAGCAGACTGAAAGCTGTCAAAGGCAGAACAACCGAACTGCTCTTCCTTGCTCCAAATGTGAGGCATTTGGATACCTGCTGCAGAGGCAGGTGAAGTCCTGCCGTGGTGCCTGTATGCTGCAACAGCCTCATGGGACACTGCATCCTGTGTTTCCAAGGTTTTATTGGTTGCACACATTCAGACCAGGTGATCTGCATTGGTGCCACACCACAAGATAGCCTTGGCCAAGTTTTAGAGAGCTGCAGTAGTTCTCAAATGACTGAAGGGGACCATGTACAGCTCGCATCCCACCCCTCTCCCCAAGACAGTGTAACTCTAGCTGCATCCTTAAATTTAACAATGGGAAAGAGAGCCATGCCATGGTGACCTCACTGCTCCTGCCCACCTGCCCATGTGCAACAGCCCAGAATAACAGCCTGGCACACAGATGCTCCAGGAGTCCTCCCTAATGCTTCTGGGAGAACTTCCACATCCTTTTGAGTGAAGATGCAGAAGGGGTGGCAAGACCCTTCAATTTGGGACATCAGCAATTTCACCTGGAGCCTAACACTCCTGCAGACAAACCCATCCATGCAGCATGAGGCAGAAGAGTTGCTGCATGCTCGCATGTGCAGAGGGCTGCAAGCCAGCCTAGCCAAGGTTTCCCTAGAGAGGATGTGGGGATGTGTGCAACTGTGGCAGAATTGGCTATTATAGCTGTAATGCTTGTGTGTGTGATGGTGCAAGAACTGCTCCTACTCCCATGAAGAATGTAGGAAAAGACACAGTGAGAAGGATGGGGGGGATTTGGATTAGATGGCAGAGGAAGATGGCAATAGCAGGGTGCTGCTTACATTCAGAGAAAACCACAGCCAGATTGCAAAGCCAGCAGCTGCTTTCATCAAGGGAAGACCTTTGCTGGGTCAGTCCAAGGGTCGTGTCTAACCCTCAGTCCTCTGTGTTTGCTGGAAGGGGGCCTGCCAGGAGCACGAGGCCAGCATGGATCATACTGGCCTACCTCAGCTGCTTCAGAGTCATTATGAGCCAACAGAAGCTGCACCCCTTTGAGATTAATTTCATCATCCATGAAATTTCATCATCTGCTCACTTCTGGACTACCTAGAGGCTTCCATATCCACAACCTCCCTCAGTTCTTAAAAGAAGCACAGCAGCAGTGAGCTGCCAGCAATGACATTGTGGCCCCTGCATTAAATTTGGATGCTATGTTTTCCTATGACTTCAGGACCTTGGCATTAACAGGTGGCCTGGCATGCTGCCTACTATTAGCTGCTACCTGAACTGGCTAGATTAAAACTGTCTCAAGCACTCTGCCACCTCCTCTGCTGACTACGGAAGAGCCAGGCTAAGGAAACTGCTCAGTGTGGGAAGAATTAGCTACACAGTGTTCAGATCTTCCCAGGAAAGGCAGAGATGAGGTTTTTTGTCACAAAAAATTGCAACATACCCAGCTTCTGCAGCAGTGTCCAAGGTCTGAAGGCTAGTCCTGAACAGTCCTTACCTCATGGCTTGTGTTGGCCTCCTAAAGCCTACAGTGCCCACTGAAGGTTGGGGGCTGCATGAGGAGGTGAAAAGGCTGCTGTGATGAGAGATATAAGAAGGGGGTAATGTGGACTGGAGTGACAGGATGAGCCTTGCACTTTTACCTGGCCTACAGCACAGGAAATGATACCAGGGAAGATCTTCAACTGAAATGGCAATATAGGAATGCTCAGCTCATGACACGGAAAAGGACAAGTGAGGAGATGTCAGCCAGGGCAAGGATGGGGAAAATGAGGATGTTAGGTAAGCATTAAGATTAGGTAAGTAATGAGAACAGGTCCTGGGAAAAATGGAGATAAAGAGAGGAAATTAGTTCCTGGCCAGGCACCAGGAAAGCAAGGATGAGAGGGACAGATAGAGGGGAGTGACGGTGCTTCTGGGAAGAGGGCATTAGTACCAGGATGCAAAGGCAGGCAGCCAGTACCAGCCCGGGTTCAGAACTGCAGGGGGTAAAGTGGCATTTCCAGCAGAGCAGTTCAGGTATGGATGTGGTGCCCGGTGAAGCTCAGACGCCAACAAGCAGGTGCGAAAAAGGGCAGGAGCAGCAGCAAGCAAAGGTGTGCTGCCAGGGCAAGTGACCCCATGCAGGGAACAGAGCACGTACACGTCCTGTCAGCCTCCCTGGGCCGGGCTCTCGCTGCGGGTCCCTCCGTCCCTCTGTCACCCTGCCACCTTCTCCGGCCGAAGCGCCGCTCCTTCCCCGCGAGGTGGCAGACGAAGGACGCCGACCCCGCCTCGCCATCCAGGCAGCCTCCGGACTGCGAACGGCTCGGGAAACGCTGGGAGTGACAGAGGCCCCGGACCCGCTGAGGGAAGGGGGCCAGCTCTGCGCGCCCCGAGCCACCGCCGCTCAGCCAGCCACGGGCGGCCACACGGATGCGGCACCGAGTACGGCCCTCACTGGCCTGCACCTTTCCACAACGCTACATCTGCATCCTCACAAAAACCTCCTTCGAAGACACATAAAAAGCACTACCCACTATGCACTACGGCAGCAGAAACTGAGGGTGCAGGGGGTTGGCGAAGTTTGTAACCCACTCTACTTATTCCATTTAAGATGGGATCCCGGCATGAAAATGGACCTGTTGCTCTGTGTGCTGAGAAAGGCCATGAAGATTCTCAGAGGGCTGGAGCACGTCTCCTATGGAGACAGGCTGGAAGAGTCAGAGTTATTCAACCTCGAGAAGAGAAGGCTCCATGATCTTCATGGCACCATGGTCTTCCAGTACCTAAAAGGCACTCACAAGAGCTGGAGAAGGGCTTTTTATAAGGGTGTGCTGTGATAGGACAAGGAGTAATGGTCTTACATTGAAAGAGGGTAGATTTAGATTGTATATAAGGAAGAAATTCTTTGCTATGAGAGTAGTGTGGATTTCCCATCCTTTGAAATGTACAATGCCAGATTGGATGGGCTGTGAGCACCCTAGTGAAAGATGCCCTGTCCATAACAGGGATTTGAAACTAGAAGGTCCTTAAGGTCCCTTCCAACCCAAGCCATCTTATTATTCTACTTCCTCCACACAGATAATCCCCCTTCTGTCTCTTCACTCCCTCCAGCTCATTTTTGTTACACCAACAGCATCCTTGAAGGGGCCCATTAGAGAGGGAAATGGAGACTGTACCATGACACGTAAGCCTTGCACAAGAGGCAAATGAGGCCAGATGTGTAAGTAAACCCACAAGTTCACCAGAGGCATGCCTCCAAATGTATGCACCATGATCATCACCACCAGAAACTGAACCTGTTGCTTTCAAGATTTCCAACACACACCTTTAAAAAAGATCATTTGAGATGCAAGCAGAGAGCAGATTCATTCCTAAGGCAAAAAAATGAATCTACCCATCTACATGCTTCACATCCACATTTTCCAGTCTCATCATCTAAGTAAACCAAAATTAAGGCAGAAGAAAAAATAGCTGCTGCCAATTTTTCTGTTACTTACATTACTCCAACAAGACTCCAGGGTTTGACATATCTGCAGTTTGCTCATGGAAGAGAGCCCACAGAGAAGGTTCAAAGGGCATCAGAGAGCTCCTAGCTCTTGATTTGCTTTGGAGAATATGCCCTTAGGATCTTGCCAGGATAAGGTGCAAGGTAGAATCTGGTGTTAGAGGGCAATTAGTTCCCATGAGTTTCTGAATGGAAGAGAAGCCAGAAAGCAGCATGGATTGGGCTTGAAGAATTTGTCTGTGATGGCAAGGAAGGAGTGATGATAAACCAAGTACAGCCAGCCTGCTGTTCTTCCAGGAGCTGTCCACTCTGAGCAGCTCTGGGATCCATGTTGTTGATAGGCTGACTACTTACAGTGAAGGCTGAAGTTCTGCCTCTTGAACAAAAAATAGGACCAAAAATGATGGGCGAGGGGGAAGAAAAAACCCCACCTCTAAAGCAGAAGACACAAGGGAAAGAGGATGTGCATCATGCAGGTGTCTCTATCATCTCACTCTCTGGGGCCTGCAGGGGTCTCAGGGTTTGCAGTTGCCAGCTGCTCTGCAGGAAGCAATTTTTCCTACTCTGTTGACTCTCTTGCCAGGGTTTCAGAAGATGAAATCTTTATTATCATGAAGGCTTAAAAGGCAGGAATACTGTTAATTCCATTTTCAAGGTCATACTTTGAAAGTTATTAATTTCTTTCTTCCAGGGCTTTGCACTCTACTCTGAGGCTTTAGGGATTTCCAGTTTCTACTTACTAGGGTTCATCTGGGGCTTTTTTTCTTACTTCTTTCCTGTTCCTCCCCCCTCTTCTTAGAAGAAGACACTTTTTTTTCTTCTCTGTTCTGAGTGTGAAAGCTATTTTGCTCATTGCCTGCTCATTCCCCATTGTCACTCCCAGTTCTGCTCCTGTAATTAAAAGTTGACTGTGACTGCAGTGCAGTAGGCTGCTTTCCTAGCGGTGCAAGTACCACTGTGTAAGCTGGGGAGGATGCCCTCCAGCAACTTTCCAACAAGATTAAGGAAATGTCTCTGGTGTCTATCAATCTTTGCACTTGGTTTAATATATTTCAGAATTTGCTCATGCTTTTTTAGCACCGAACAGTTCTTCCCCATGTTTTGGAGCTCATTCATGGTGTACTAAGTACTCATCTATCATACCTCATGTCTTAGAGGAATGAAGATTCATTTTGTAATGCAGCTCACCCATCCTTCCCTAAGGTCTGAAGAATATCCCTGAAATTGTATTTTTCAGTGTCTTTATGAGAAGGTCGTGGTGTTCAAGAGCTGTCTGCTTACATCATTTATCCTGGAGCTGGTTTACAGTAATCCTAGTCTAAAATTGAGCTGTTATCCTGACCAGTGAGGTTGATGGTAGCTAGAAGACCACCTTTGTTCCAAGGTTACACAGATCTTTCATAATCCGATCTGTCTCATGTATATAAAAAGTTTAATGTTTTCTCATAGCTGAAGAAATTGTTCTCACACCCTTTTTATTTCCCTAGCAACTGAAGGTTTATTTAAAAAAAAAAAGTCCCCCAAACCCCACCTTCCCCAGCGACTGATACAAAAATCAGATACTTAAAGCTGTAATGTCTTCAAATCACACATTAAAGACTCTCATTCTACAAGCAAATTGTCAAAAACAAACAAGCAGAAAAAACCAACCCAAAAAACAACAAACCACAAAAAATCGAAATCACATAGCACAGACTTTTTCAGGAGTAATTTTGGGAAGATCAGAGCTTTTTCTGCTTTTTACTTTCCTAGGATAAAGCAATCCCTTTCCTGCTCATTTCCGAAGCACATGTTTGGGGCACTGCAGACCAAAGGTGATGCCAGCATCATAACCCAATGTCTTGATAGAGGACAAACAGCACAACTCCCTTCATGCAGAGCACATGCTCCCCCAGGAAACACGTTTGCTTATTGGAGGCTCTGGAACCTCTTGAAAAATTAATAATTTCATTAGTTTCATGTCTATCTGTTTACCCACTTCATCCCTGCTATGGTTTTCTACAAACTTTACTGGATATATGGCATGGGAAAGATTTGGGTGGCTGTGGCCAGAAAGGAAGAGGCAGGGGACATATGTAGGAGTGACTGGAGCAGAAAAAGAACTAAATTGAGGTGGAGAGTGGTCATCGTGCTTGAGGTTACTCGGGTACTGAAATCCAGTCCTACTGCAGCCTCTGCCCTCCCTATCTTTCTCTAGTATCTGCAGAGGAGTGTCCTCCCAGCCTGTCCTTGAAGTTTTCTTAGGGATATCACTCTCAGTAATTCAGTGAATTAGAGATGACATGACAGCCAAGCTGGGCCCTTGCGCTGGTATATGTCTCTAAAGTGTGGGGTCTAAGTAATATATTTTTGTGTTCCCTGTAATTCTCATCAAAATATGTACGTGTCCATGTGCGCGCAATTCCGGAGTATGACTCCTGGTCACTTTAACACCCTAACAGTGCAAGCATGGCTTTAATATCTGGCCCAGGAAGCCACTGCGGCTCCTCACAGCCCATTCTCAGACCACCATTAAAAAGGGAAAGTTGATACCGCTTACACAGGCTGCTGAGCAGGCCTTCAGCTGGATGAGCTGGAGCATTGGGAAAGATGCAGGAAGCTATTCCTGTTCCTCATTAGATGTTCTTGGGTGCCTGGAGATTGGTCAGTGCCTGTGGGCTGTGCCTCTGAGCACAGGTGTGTACAGCAACGTGGCTAGGCAGTGTCACCAAGGGTCAGTGTGCCTGTGTAACCACAACACCCACTGAAGGGGCTGCCTGACTAGACCCTTCCGAAGCTGTGCTGGTCAGAGCACATCCTTCTCCAGGGCCTGATCCTGTGCTCCCACCCATGCATCCACTCCCCAAGCTGCAGAGAGACATGCAGGCGATGCTGGGGAAGGATCACACACATGGCTCCCTGCTCACCTTGCCATGAGGCCTCTCCCTTTTGCAGGGGAGCTCTGCTCAAAGACCTGCTCACCCTGGGAGGGAAGGCCTTCCAGGAGCACTCTGCCTTTTTCTGCAAGCCTGATTTCTTTGGAATGGTTGCTTTTATCCCCCACGCACACCCTCCCTCCCTCCCAAATCCCACACCTCCCTTTTCCTTTCTGGTTGTTTTTGTTTTTAGAGAGAGAACTTAGACAGCTGTATTAATCATGCAAGCCCAGCCATGTGTAATGTGCTTTATCAACAGCAGAGCAGACACTGAATAGCAACCGGTTCAAAAGTGGGCCCAGTGCAGTGCCTGAGCTGGGAAGATAAACCTGCTTCCCAAAACCAACTTACCGTCATGGGTTAGTGAATGGAGAGGCTGTTCACTTGGGACAATAACCAGAGGGGAGGCCAGCTTGTTAAGCAAATTCTTGAGTGGTTTACACTGGAAATGGAAGGGCGAAGAGAAGAAGGAGGAGGAGGAAGGTGGAAATTACTCTTTGGTCATTTTCTCACAGGGGTTGGAAGAGTTTTTGTGTGTGTTAAGGATTAAATCAAGACAACAGTGTCAGTTCTCCATTCTCCTCCTTGCTGCCCTCTGCACCTTCAGTCAGCCAGTCAACATAAAGAAATAGGGAGAAGAAGAGGGAGAGAGCAAGGATTTAAGTCACCTGCTGTGCAGTGGGGATAGGTTGATGACTTCAGAAGCTCATCTAACAAATAGATGGTATCAAGCTATGAGTGTCCTCTGGACTGGGAATATCTGGCTCAGGAGGGTTAGAGCCTGCCACAGGTCTGTTCTGCAGGGTACTCTGTCCATGCTGCAACACTAATACTATCACTGTGCCTATCATACAACTGATTTTCCACAGCAGTCACTCTTCCATTTTCTTTCTAATCTCTGCAGTGCAGTTATTCCCCCACTGTATTCACTCAAGCTCCACTCTCCCACCTGACTGCTGTGCCCTGACCTCTGTTCTGCAGGAGTGTTCTGCATGCATGCAAAGCCACACCAGTGACTGCACAGACCTTGAAACGTCCTCCTTATCCACTGCAAGGGCTCAGATTGAAGGAATAACTTTCTGGGACTTCCTGTCTCAGTTCCTACCCTCTGCTGCTGATCTTCTTTACTCACTGGATCCTCCACAGCACTCTACTGTAATATACAACCAAAGGCTCATTTTGTAATAAATCAATCTACATTAAAACAATGAACAAAAAGTACAGAAACAGATCAGGCAGTAAAGCCATTTCTCTTTCTTTCCCCAGTGTATCTATTTTTTTCTCTAAGAAATCTTGTTTCTTTTCTCTACACTTTTTTTTTTAGGGGGGGGGGGCAGGGGGAGGGAAGAAGCAGATTGGCTTTTAATTTTTTTTAAGCAATCTCAACAAACAGAAGCTGTCTGTTGCTATTCAGCAAAACCCACCAAGCAATGTTGGTAGCTTGGCATCAATTCTTGGCATATCTCTTTTCCCTAAGATGCTGTTTTTGTCTACATCCATACTACCTCCTTTTGGAAGACAGTATCATCACCTCTGACTTTGGTATTACTCACTTTAAACCACACAGCCAAAATAAGATACAGTGCCTTGTACCTATGAATAGCAGGAAGCAATTACTGTGATATTGGCTGCCTGCCCTCACCCTGGCTTGTCCTCCCTGCTCCCTTGGCCTGAAGGCCTCACAGGCTTGGCACACAGTTCAGTGCCTGCCCTCAGTGCCTGCAGCCCTGGCTGGGACTGACATTGACCCTGAGCAGCAAGAGAAGCTTGGTCTGTCTGAGCATCCACCCTGCAGGGCCAATCCCTTCTGCACTCACCAAATGGAAACTGAGCTCTTTGGAAAATCTGAGTGGATAGCACCCGTGAGAAGCAAGGAGAGCCATGAATTGTGCTTCTCACCCAGGGCCATGGGCGTGATCAGCCACCAGTGCCTGGGGCTCAGGCAGCTTTCAGGGAAGTAAGGTATGCCCTGAGTAGTAAGCCACTCATCACTGTGGAGTGACCATAAGAGCTGAACTATGTCCCTCAACTGCCTTAGGATTTATGGGAATATCAGACTTGACGTAGTTGCAAATACACCCTTACATGCCTTGTCCCTACGGCCATTTTTATTCCCTGGTCATTTTTTCTCTATTTCTCTGCTGGGATCACAAAAAGACAAGATTGTGTATTTTGGCCTGTCTGCACTTCCCTAGATTCCCTAGCTCTGCCAACCAGTTTGTTTTGAAGGCCTGAAGGCCTGGATTTTCACTCACTCTCTTCTGGAGCCCAAATGAGAAAGCACCCTCAGGCCTGAGTGAAGAGGACTCCAGAGGTGGATGAGTCTTTCACTTGTCCCATTACACTGGCAGGGCAGACAGCCTAGTCAGCAAACATCCATAAAATGTTAACCCTTTACAGCCTGTAGTCTCTGCTGTAATCCCCTTTGCTTTTCTCCTTAGCTTTAATGGACTCAGATTTTGCTAAAGCAGACCCTGCTGACATGAGAGCAACTGGCTCAGCAGAACTGCCAGGGCCCATGCATTACAGAAAGCGAAAGGGAAGCAGAGATGGGTGGGAGGTGACCACTGCAACAGAGAAACTCTCTTCTGCACAGCCAGTAGTACACCCAGAGAGAGGAAAGAGGACTGAGAAGGTATTAGAAAGAAAGCTGTTCTCTGTTTCCCACTCTGGCCATCAGACCCAAATGAACATCTCTTTTCTCCCTACCCCCAGCTCCCACCCACCTGATGAAGGCATTAGTACAGGCTACACAGGCTACAGCTAAATGGAGACTATCTACGATCTACAGTCACACAGGGTCATTCTCCGATCAGTGCACATTTTGGCAGAAAGGCAGGACTCCTCATTCTCCTTTTCCCTCCCACTCTGCTAATTACTAGCACACTACTGCTATAAATCTTGCATCAACCTATTGACAACCATGACTTTGATCAGGCCCCAAAGACTGATACACTTGTTGCCCTGTGGGCAGCTCTGGATGTGCTGCTTTCTGAAACACCACATCCCCCTTGCATAGCTCTCAGGGCATCAAGCTAACCACACTGAGAAACCTCTACTTAGCCTCTGGCAAACTCTCATCACAAAACTCCTGTGAGGAAGACTCACAAGTTTTGAAGCCCATCAGTCTGGCTAAGCCATTGTGATGTGGACACTAGGTTCTAATCAAAGGGAAGGAGTTCATGCTCAAAGGGCTGAAGACAAAGGACAATGAAGGACAAAGATGGAGCTAGTGCCAGGCAATTGTGACAGGTACCTTTGAGGTTCAGTAGTGGCCACACTTGCCCTTCCATTAGCAGATGTGGTGTGGAATGAACAAAGTCTCTTTTTCCAGAAGTAGAATCCTTTTGAAAAGGCACCTGATGATGCAATAAGGCCCCTGCTTGGTGACAGCTAGGTCTTGTGTCAGCTGATTATAACATGATGCTATAATGCAGACAAAAAGATGTGATGATGTGGCATCATCTCAGAGCACATTTCAAGGCATTTTGTGTGCCTGGCTACAAAATCAGGAGGGCTGGAAAATTTATCAAGGACAACTCAGCTGAGAGCTGAATCAGCTGGGTTCCACCAGCGTTTCAGGAAAGTGCCTCATCAAATTCAAGTCTCATTTGTTTAGTTGAATGGGCTGCTTCTGAGTCTCCAGTCTGCCTGAAAGCAAGATGTTTCCAAAGCAGCTAGCTAATGATAGCAATGCTTAGCAGGACTACAGCTCTCTTCGTCTCAAATCACCTTCCTTTTAAATTAATGCTTAAAACCCCACAGGGCAGGGAAGTGTTACTGAGGATTAACAGAAATGAAAATTGAGGAAGAAAGAAGAAGAAGGCTGTGATTCTGCTCATGAGGAATGGCTTAATTGAGGGCTGAGGACTGTATTTCAGAACATCAACTCATAGGAAGAAAAAGGTCTAACAAAATTTTATGTCCAAGGTTTTTTTGAAGGTGAGCAGCAAAGTAAAAGCACAAGTGAAAAGCACCAGCATCTGTGCTGAAGGCCCACAATGGAGAAGCTGGTAGGGCTTTCAGAAAACAAGAGAGGCTTCAGAGTATTTAAACTCTGCTTTCTCCCTCTGCAAAATCCTCTCGGCATGACCTGGGTCACTGGAGATACACCAGCACTTGGCACCACAAATTCCTGGAGACTCCTCACAGGAGTGATGGCGCACCAGGATAACCTTCAAGATGATCTCAGGAGACTGGGGAGCAGTAAAAATATAACAGCTTCAGAGATGCAGGGGAGAGTGTTTTAAAGGATCAACTAAAGCTGTGCAGGATGGCCTTGGCAAGTTGATTAGGAGGTGTATTTGTAATGGGAATCCTGGCCTTGCTCACTCGCAGATTTTGCTTTATCATTTAGCTTAATGGGCTCCTAATTCAAAACCAGTTGTAAGCAGGGCTGGCTATGAAAAAAATTAACACTGCCTGCCTGTGGAATTTAAGGATATGTAATAAAAATAATCATAAAACCAAAGAGCCCTGCGTTTTTCATCAGACAAAAATATTTGTCATTGAAAATTCTGCTTAAAAAAATCCACCTAAAACTGGAAAACTCCTCAAAACCCTACATCCAAAACAGCCTCAGCAACTTTAATTTCACATCCAAGCACAAGTTTCATTTCCAATATAGAAGATAATGGTGTTTAATTGGATTTATTTTTCCCCAGTTGGTTCCCAATGGCCTACTTTACTTCTTTTCTCAGCTCCTTGAATGTTATTTACAAATCACTCCCTGAGATTTAATTTTAATGGTAGCTTGATTTCTAACCTCCCCCTTTCTTTTTTTTTTTTTTTTCAATATTTTGTTAGGTGCTTTTCTTTAATTGTATTTGTGGATTTGCCTTTTAAATAGGCAATTGTGACTTCATCCTGAGCCTGAATAAGTTGCCAAGAGCAAAGCTTGATTTGAAAACAGCAGAGTAGTTGAACGGAGCATGTGTAACACCCAACATTTATTGCTCTTTTCATGGGAGTACCTGCAGGTGCTTTGTTCAAGCAGGTGCTCTTTTGCAAAACAACATGGGTTCCTAATAACACTCTATCCCAAAGCTCTGTGCAGACATTAACAATTTAGGTCTCTGAGCAACCCGTAAGTGGAGTGCATCATCCTCATATGGCAGTAAAACAAAGATACTGAGGAGCTGTAGGCCAAGATTTTTTCAGTGAACACAGGGACTTGCTGCCTTATTGTTCATTTAGTTTCAGATACCACTTTCAAATGCTGTAGCCTGCTTTTGGACATGCCTGCTCCCTGTGCTTTTTCAGAACGAAAACATCACAACCAAGCCCCAAATCTCATATCAATGTTGGGACCATGCTGTCTGCACCCGAGGCAGGAGTGGGCAACACAGAGACAGAAAAACCACTCGGACACTGTTTTGCCTTCATATCTTCTCCCCTTTTGGAATAAAGCAGACAGTAATACCTCAGCATGTGTCTCTTTTTATGCTTTCTGCCTCAGATGCAGGACTATGTGATGGGAAGTCTTGTAGAGGTGGGACAAAAGCATGAGAAAACAAAGTATTTCATTGTGGATGATAGGAGGCTCAACTAGAGTGAAAAAAACCATTTGGCAGTGTTTTAATTTTTAGTTTTCCACTTGTCCTTTACAGTGTCTCTGCAAAATTTTAGGTCTGCTTATGCTTTTGATCCAAATCAAGTGGGCAAAGAGAGCTTAGGATGGGAATGTGTTTTAGAAGCAGGTCTACAGGGAGATTGAACTTCACTAAAGACTGTAGACACCTGCGTGACAACTCAATGCAATGGCTCAAAGCTTGGTTAAAGCTTGCTGCTGCTCAGTAGACTGGTGTTTTGAAGAAGGGGGTGGCGGGAAGAGAAGGATGAGGAAGGTGAGAAGAAAAGACAAAATGACATGTAAATGAGAAGGGAAAGCCCTTATTTTCCTGCATTTCTGCGCTATTTTGCCTAGCTCTGAATATTTGTCAGGATGACGGAGAATGACCCAGCTAAAGAGCTATTTCAACATAAAACACATACTGACCTGGAAAAGGATTGGGAAGTGTGGGTAAAACTCGTTCTAAGGGGGGAAAAAAAACAATAAGCAACATGCAGGAGAAAAGGAAAAGCCACTTTTCACACCAAGCAAGCAGCAGATACAAACCTCATGGAGTTGTCTATCCTCAAAATAAATGAACTAGAGTAGGTTTCATATACAGAGTATTTTGCTAGGAACATGCCTAATACACATCAACATCGCCTGGGACTGGGAGTCAGAGAGAAGTGAATTGAAAAACTAAACAAATAATAGCCAAACAGCAAGAGGGATTAAGCACCTGTAGTGAAGGTAATTGGAGTTGATGGTCCATATCTTTCCTCTGACTTTCAAGACTACTCATGTCATCACTCTACAGCTTCTCTTAGCTACACCTCTGTCTGGAGGCTAGTCTTGGCAGAGAGGTGAGTTGTGGAAGTCCTCCATGGGTAGTTTTTGCCTCCCCAGAGCCTTCTCCACAATGGATTTCTCGCCAATGACAGTTCCCTTGAGGATCTGTGCATGGGGGCAGTCCTCCTTGCAAATCCTCAAGGGCACTCTGCTTCTTTAGAGTTTTCGTCCTCTGAGAGGAACAGTTTTTGCAGACTCATCATCTGCCAGTTGTATGCAGAGCCTGCTGTCTTGTTCATAGGGTTTTTATAATGTGTCCTCGTAATACATCCCAGCAAGACTTTGATATACATGGCTTCATGGTTTGCTTCTTCTACAAAGGATCCCAAAAGAATTGCACAGACACTGAGGGAAACCAGTATCAGAGACCTCAGTCTCACACTAACAGTAGTGTTAATTTTGCTTCACAGATGGTGCAGGTGACACATAGAGCAAGGAAACAATCTGCCCATGGTCACATGCTGAACTGTTGGCAGAGCCAGACCCAAACCCAAAAACACAAGGTCCCCAGGCTTGATTATTATCACTGGGTCTCCTTTCTTTGCCTTTAGATCTTGCTGGATGCCTTGTACTCACTGTACTGTACTGCCCATGGACAGATCCATAGCTAGACATTTAGCTGCAACAGCTGTTAGGCCGGGGGCAAACAGTTATCTCTTGGCTTACCTGCTAAGATCACTGCTGATGGACAAAGAGCTTGGCAGCATAAATCAGCAGCCCACTATTATTCTCTGATCATCTAGGCCCAGCTATTTGGAGGCCAATGCTCTTTCTACAGTGTCCTTGGTGCAAAAAGAGTGAGTTTCTGTCTCACTGGAACTCATGAGGATTCAGCCCATCCCTATGACACTGGCAGAACTCCGGCCCTCATGGTGGTAATGGAGTTGTTTGAATCCACAGCAGGCGGATGGGAGATCAAATACAAGTCTAGCTTGGATCTCTGTGTTTATGTAGCAACAGGGGACTATTGTTCTGTGAAAGCAGGCTGTTTGTGCTGACAAGACTTCCTTGTTATTTAGTTTGGTTAAATAACTCAACTCCCCTTTACCTTCTTCCTGCACAGCAGGCTGCAGGCTCCACAGCATAAGCAGTTAAAGCAAAGCACTATGGCCTCATTATCATGCTGCTTTCTATTCAAGGACTCTGTCTCTGTTCCCCTCTCCCACTGCGTGCTGCTTTTATTGCTCCACCCTGGCTCATTAGCAGTGTCTCAGCCTTGCCCCCTCTGACTGTCAGTCCAAACTACTTTCCTCCCTGCTGAGTCTCCTCGTTATTGACAGTCTTGAGGAAAACAGGGGGTGTGCACCAAGAGCCACTGAGAGGGATTTCGGAAACAGTTAAGGTTCCAAACCCCAGCAGCCACCAACATAACCAAATGCTCAGGCACAACAAAATGTGGGCAGAGTGGAAGGAGGGGTGTCCGCATGTGCACACCTGTATCCAGATGCTAACAAGTTAGAGGCTAATGCCAGCTTTTAGGAACGTGCCAAACCAAAACTGCTGGGCTCCACCTGAAGCTTCTTGAGTTGGCACTGGCTTGCCAACTTCTGCTTCACCTCTATGTTTGCTGGTTCTCCAAAGGGTGCAGAGGATGCAGCAGGGGTCCTCCTTATGTGGCAGCCTCCCATAATTAAGCCAGCAGGTCTGCATCAGGATGTGCAGCACTGTGCTGCTGTCTCCTGCTTCAGCCTATGGGATGGGCTAGCTCGGCAGGAGGCAGAAGGCAACTAATTTGGAAAAGCTTTTCTTTCTTTTCTCTGCTTTGCTAGAATGTGCCAGGTGTTGCCCCTGCTTCTGTGTGGTGTACTGGTGTGTGGGTTTGCTTCTGCATCACAGAGGTGCATACCTAAGCATACATACTCACCAAGACATAAACCTATGTATCTGTGTTCCTCCAGCAAATGTGTATCTGCTATGCGTATATCTCTATATATGTATATATATAGGTGTATGTGCATGTATATATGTATGTATGTATGTATATATACACACATATGTGTAGTATGTGTTAAGATACAAATTGTGACTTTCATTTATAATGCTTTTCATAGTGCTCTAGGGGAGTAAAACAAAAAGAAAACACGTTCTTTAATTCCTAATACACTTGGAGAAGAACCCTTTCGCTTCAGTTGTGTCACTACTTTTCACCTCTGTTGCTCTGTGATGGCAGCCCTGGTTTTGCCTCTCTGTCAGGTAATTTTCACAGAGATATGTATTACTGCCCCTTTTTTGTTTTGTAATTGGGTTTCACAAACCTTGTTCCCAGGCTCTGCAGAGCTGAATCAACCTACTGGCTCACCAGTGCTGCCAAACATGGTCCTGCCTCCCAACTCCTCATACCCACAGATGTGTGATAGAGCTTCCTCTCCTTCATGGTCTTTGGCCCCTGTTGAGCCCAGCCATGAACTAGTTCAGGTCAGTACAACAAGAGAAAACATTTGGAGCATTTTAGGGAGATGAGCAGTAAAGCTCATTTACCTGTTCACTGGTTTAGCAGGATGGACTGGTTCAGTGGGCTGTCCACTGAGTGGCAGAATAAGGGAAACAACAAAACCACGTGGCAGAGAGCAGGATGAGCAAAAGTATTGGGGAGCAAGGAATGTCAGCAAGCTATTAGATCAGTTGTATCATCAAACTGTACCTGAATACCCTCTCTACAAACATACTTCAGAGTTGCTGTTTGGAGGCAGTTTCCTGAGTAAGTTAAACCTTTGGTAGGGCCATATTTATGTTGTCGTAAACTCAGTCTCCAGGAGTGAGTGGTATAAATCTCTCCACCTACAGCAGGCAATCCGGCTGCTACATCCTTTAAGAAGATCACTAGCTATCTATTCATACAGCTCAAGGAAGTTGCTTTTGTATTTTAATGCATCTTCTATCTATGACATTGGCATCTAAGGCACTCAGTCTCTCTGAGAGTTTTTCAGTGCTGACTGAGATTTCATGAAATGGTAGCCACCAATTTTTCTCTATTGCTAATATGTTCTTTCACATCATTTTGCTTGCTCCCTGTCTGCCCTCCACCTCAGGCAAAGCTGCCAGTACCTCATTATTAACTCTCTGGTTGTTTCTTCACTCCTTGCTGCCATTCTTTTTTTGTGCTGCAATGGGACACTGAGGAACCATCGCTGTACTTGCCTCCCCAGTGGGATGTTGCTCTACAGTGAGCTTATTCTCTGTTAAAAAAGGAAATAAGATCTCTGATTCCAGGGATGAAAAACAGTCCCAAGTATTTGAGCATCTGCTGTACCTTGCAAAAACTTGGCACTGCTTTATTTTTCTGTCTGGCTGTGTGGCTGGGAATGTGCATTACCTGTTATTTCAGCTACTGTGTGATCACTACAGCATTTCTTTCATCTGGGCTTGTAGGTTTTTTTCAGAAGCTTTCTTTATCTTTATGAAGCTGGATTCCCCTTCACTCGTTTCCCCCCGATCTCTTAACTTCCAAAATATCAGCTGTAGTCTACCTGAATTTATTTTTTTCTCTCTCTTTCTTTCTTCCACACTAACTAGAGCAGAGATTTCCTGAAACAATATGAAGCAATTTCACAGTGAAAACGTAGGGATTAATCAAGCAGCAAAAACAAGTTAGAAAGACTTCACCGAAAATCATCAAATCTCTCTCAGCTCCTGCATCTCCATTCTCCTGGCTCTTGTGAAGTTCTCTAGTGTCTTCCAGTATAAATAGGTGTTGAATTTAAAAAAAAATGATAAACAAAATCCAACAACAAGAAAGAAAGAAAGAAAGAAAGAAAGAAAGAAAGAAAGAAAGAAAGAAAGAAAGAAAGAAAGAAAGAAAGAAAGAAAGAAAGAAAGAAAAAGAAAGAGAAAGAAAGAAAGAGAAAGAAAAAGAAAGAAAGAGAGAAAATGTTCCTGGTACACATCAAAAGGGTGCTAAAAAAGGATCCTCACTGTTGCAAATCATCTTTAAGAGTTGCCACATTTCCTCCTGAACAGTTAACAGCAACTTTGCAAGGTTTCCCTGGGTCTCTCACAGGTTATGACACTCATTTTATGACCATGGATAAACCACTTCTTCACTCTGTACCTTAACTTCCTACTGCAAAACAGTGCTAACAACACTCACCCATTATTAAGTGACTTGTGATATTAAAATATCCATTGCTAGCAGATCCTTTGAGATCCTTTGGGGTGAATTCTGAAGTCATGCAAAATGCTTCTCTAACAAAATTACCCCCCCTGCTAAAATCATATGTGCATATATACATTATTGAATTACATCTTGTATTTTGTTTCAGTGATGCATTTCAGTTCATCTGTGTAACAGGAACCAACAGAGAGGGCCAAATTTAGAATTCAGTCACAAATAATGGGTTCTAAATTTAGAATTATATTAATATCAGCAAGAACAAATCTGGAGTATTTGAAAATTGTGTTCCAGATTGCTGCCTGAGGATTTTTTTTGAATCTCATGACAGTCACAAAGGTGAAAAGACTTTCAAAGCAGAAATTTGCTTTGTGTGCTGCAATGCTACAGGAAATCAAATATATGTTTCTTTATTATAATATATAAAATATATCCAAATTTGCAAAATTTCAAACTGCCATGAAATAAATCCAAAGGTGGTAAACAAAGAATGCCTGTGGATTTATCCTTTTGCACTACATCTGTTAAAAATAACCAGACCATAACTTTAGTATTTTTAGTCAGAGCAAAAACTAGACTAAACTGCATCCTATACTGAATGCATTACGCATTTTATTTTTTTTTTTTTTCTGTTTAAAAGGACATACAGGTCATGATATGAGAGTTTTAATTCAATTTGAGACCGTCACAGGAACACTGCCATCAGTCACTTTTGTGTCTACGCGTCCATTTTGTGTGAGTGGGTCATTTTGCTGCAGTGTATCTCTGATGCCAAGTTGAGTCCAGGTTTTAGACCTGTAATTGGGAACTGCATTTTTAATACACCACAGTTTTTATGTGCATGTGGACAGTAGGTGAGGGGCAGGAGCTCTGTTTAGGATCAGGTTTGAATCAGCTGCAAAATTCAGAACCAGCAGGTAACTGTGCTCTAGAGCTTGGTCTAGTCCCAGTTTCTGTCTCTTTATACTTACTAAGGTAAACTCAGTAATTGAAAGGTAGCAGAATGAGATCCAAGGAACCTTATTCCATATTTCATCTGTTGATTACCTTTTCCCCCATGTGGTGTATTCCTTTAAAATCATTCTGTCTTTTCTCATTTCTATCCCTTCCAATTTCAAACCAATTTCTCTTTTTCTTGACTGTCTTGTTCTCCTCAGGCTCAGTGGCTAGTTCTCTCCATCTCCCTGAATTACTTGTCATTTCTTACTGTCATGGATCCTCCGAGCCCTGGCCTTCTGTCTACTTATTAAAGGGGCTGTCATTCTAAAGTGTTTTTTGTTTCCAGCTTTAAAACAAACACATTTTTATTATTTTAACAAAATCTTGTCTTCAGCAAAGCCAGTCAATCAAACCCCTCGACTGCAGACCTTTTGATGTGGCTGTGTTTGTGTTTCAAGGCAAGTTATGAACACATAGGATCTGAAGCAGAGTGCAGAAAGCCAGGTCATGGCTGGAGGTCTGAGGGGACTGGGTTGTCAAGCAGATGCCTTCCTGAGTTTTGACCACCATGTGCTTCTTGCACAGCCGTGTCTTTGTGAGAGCCTCCCTTCACCCTCTCCCATACTTACTGTAAAGGTATAGGCTGGCATTTGTGACTCCCAGCTTGTTGGCAGCCACACAGGTGTAGTTCCCATAGTGTTCCTCAGTGACATTGGCTACCATCAGCAGAGACTGACTTCCCGTGCTCTTTATCTCCAGACCATTGGCGCTGTTTATCCTGGGAAGAAAGGAGAAGTTGTGTATAGTGCAATGAGAACTGTGTACTGGGAAGGAAATCCCTCCCTAGCACACAGCAAATTCAGCCCAGCTGGCAGGTGAGGATAGAGGGAAGCAGGGAGGGGATGTGAGGAGAAAGAGACCAAAGAAGGCTGGAAGATGGATGGAAAACAGGAGGAGGTAGTGAAAAGAATGTAATAGTTCATTGGGATTAAATGCCTGGTAAAGCAGTGGAGAACCAATAAAAGACAAGGGAAAGGGAAGAAGCATTAACACAGCACCAAGTCACTCTGGAAATGAACACACCATAGCCCTCTGAAGGCTAGTCTGTACTTGAACAACATATTCTTAGTGAAACGCTGATTCACAATATGTGCCTATACCCATGTTGAGTCACCCCTAAACCTGGGCACCCTGTTCAGGGCTGGCTACTGTAAAATGTACATGAATAACACAACCTTCTTAATGCCAGGTAAATGCTGAGGTAGAAAAGACAGATCATTTTTCTCTTCTCATTTATTCTCATATGCAAGTCTAAGAGACTTAGGTCATCCAGGTGGGGAAATCTCATACCTCAGCAGCTCCTTTCTGTAGAAGAATGCACCTGGACCAGCATTACCTAATTGAAGAATTATGCTATCTACTTCTTATTCTGTACCATGTGCTACTTAACACATGAACATTGTATTAATTGGGTATTGGCCCATAATTGACTTCAAGGCAAGAGCTCCATCCTCTTACTTCCTTCAGCATCTCCAGTGCAGAGGAGAATTGCCTCCTCCAGCCATGACCATGCTGGCTCTGCTGAGCCTGATGGGACATTGTGACTCAAACGGATTGTAAGGGGCAATTTGTTTGAGAGGAACTGGGGAGGATGACAGGAACCTCCATTCAATGGACCAAAAAAGAGAGGAAGGAAGAGACAAGCTACAGGCCTTACCTGGTATCATCTCTGTACCATTCAAAATCGGGCGTGGGCACTGCTGATGCCTCACACCGCAGTAAGGCTTGCCGTCCCGTGGCTGCTTCATTGCTCTTGGACTCTGTGATGGTGGGAGGGTCTGCAGGAAGGAAACACACAGTCAATCCACACACTTCCAGGTGGAACAAAACAATGAAACTATGTCAGGGCTGCCTGTCTCATGCAAACTGTTTGAGATACTGGAGGCACACGGCAGCTGTTTGCTGTGGCCCTTGTTCCTCCCTGCTCCTCTGCAAAACACTGCTCTTTGAACTCTTGCTGATATATAACATTAGCAGCACTCCTTACACATGCTTCTCTTCAGCACTGCTGAATAAAGTTCTGTCATAAATGCATAGGCATACACAGGCAAAGTTAAGGTTAATGGTGGACTTCTGCAGTTTATGAATATTTACCTATGGATCTGTAGTTCACATTGGCTTATCAGAGAGAAGATGAGAGAAAGACTTCATCAAGGGTAAAGGAAGACAGCAAAAATAAAGGAATAAAGAAGGAATTTAACATTAGCATGAAAATTATATTCCATACAAACTCTTTGCCTAATGCCAAAATTGTAATAAGAAAGGACTGCGGCAACAGGTACGAAACAGAAATACATTAATGGCTTAAAAGAGAAGAACTTTAGCAGAAGCTGTGGGTGCAACTCTGAGAGCCAGTATTGAGACAATTCCCTTGGGTGTCCAAGGTTACAAAATTCTGATCAAACCTTCCTGGACATCATACTTTGTCACAAAGTCCAAAAGGGCTCACTCGTGACTGCTCTGCCTAAAGTTTTCCCTCAGCCCAGCATGGTGCTCCCACCTCTGCTTACTTTGAAGTCTGAGTGTTGTGACATGGGCAAACCAAACTTGGAAAATATATAGGTATGCTCTGCTGGAGCTTGGTCTCAGTACTGGCTGGAAGCCAGGTAGGGTGGGCACTGTCATCTTCAATCCCAGCTCCATGTTCAAAATATTAAGCGATAAGCTTTACATCTTAAAAGGCAGAATTATTTCCACCTGGCTGCTGAGAGGGATCAACCTTGTCTCTCTTAACTAATACTTGCACACCCTGAGATTACAGGGCTGCGACTTAGATGGATACTTTGCTGAGACTCAAGTTACCATGAAACACACTCTGCCATCCCAGAGCTGAGAGGCCAAAGGAAAAAAAAAAAAAGCAAAACGGATTGTGTCAGTCAAAGAAAAAAAAAAAATTATTCTGTCTGGAGAATGTAGGGAAGGAAATTTGTTTGTGAACACATTAGCTATCTCAATATGATCCCTTTCCTGACCTTAATCGGGATTTTATGCAGGGCTTTAGGGATATTGCAGTGCACCCTCTAACATCATAAATATTAATAAGTTTACATAAATAGGATCCTACATTCAAAGGCTGTGGGTTCATGTAAATATTTTAATTTGAAAAGGAGGAGAGATAATAAAAGGATAGCGAAAGGGATTTTTAAACCATTCTTATTTGAGTTTTTGGTTTGAGCAGTATATCTTCTTGCTGTCTACAGTGAGACAAATCTTTCAATTTCATGAATCTGGTACAAGAGGTGAGTCACAGAATGAATAGGCACCTTTCCATGGTCCTAGAAAATTATTCCAGCAAGTGTCTGCTTCCCAGCCAACTTCCAGGGAGCCCAGCCCCTTGCTCTGAGCAGTCCCTATATTCACCACTTAAAGAGGTTGGTGCACTGCTCTCCTGGGAGAAGGGGTAGGTGGTAGTGCAAAACAAATCAGCTTATTGCACCTAGAAAGCAGCTGCTCTGTGTGTAGCCATTTGCTGCCTGGGAAGCCAGGAGTGGGCTCCCTTTGGCTGTTCTCCTCCCACTCTCCCCAGTTCTCAGTTTCCCTTCAGTTTTCCTTCAGTTGACACACAAGGGCAATTACTTGGGAAGCCTGAAGGTGGTAGTGTGAGACCAAAACAAAGTGAGATGCTTTCTCCTGCAGTCTGAGCTGACGGTGATCCACAGCGAATGGATAAGAGATGGCCAGGAAGCTCCTGAGGTTGGACAGGCTCAATTTTTCAAACTTACCGTGGTTTTCCCACTTTATGCTGCTTGTGATGTTCTTTAACAAAACAGGATGGGGAAAGATGTATGCAAATACCTAGTTTTCATTCCCCTAATATGACTGATTTTTTTTTTCCCTGCATGAATGTCATAGTCTCTTAGATTTATTTTCCTTTTTTGCAAAAGAAAAAATCTGTCCTTAAGGGATTTTAAACTGCATACATTACAAATTACACCACATATTAACATCAGTTAATATCAGTTAACATCAGTTTCCAACAGTTAAAATGTTTAAGATCTTACCATGGCACAGTTATGTGTTGAAACTAAATCAAAATCAAACATTCTGACTTTATACAAACAATCTGTTTCAAACAAGCACCATTGAAATTTTGTTTCACAGAAATGTTTGAAATTATTACTTGGTTCTCATGGAAAGTCTCCAGTTTATAAATTCAGCTGGTTTTGACATTTCTATACTTTCAGTGCAGAAAATCTGCTACTACAGTTCATATTAATGCCAAATTTGGTCCATAAGGAAACTGATATTAAACCACTGCCACCCAATTTCTAAGGGAACTATAAAAAACTGTATTCAGAAAATGCTGCAAGGAGCCTATAACCTCGACTTCTAAGCAAGACAGAAAAGTTGATCTGATGTGATGGGCCACATGGGACTACGGGAAAGAAATGAAGAGCAAGAATGGTATTAAAAGGTGCTATAATCACCGACAGTCAAATTAAGATTGGTGTTGCCTGAAACACTTGATGCCATCAGCTCTCTGCCCTAACCTGCTCCCTAACAGTTCTACCTGTGAATCAAGGCATGAATATGCAGAAATATGTGTGTAGCCATCTCCAATTTTAATTTAATATTCTGGTCTAGGTCTCAATTTAAACTGAAGAAGATCAGGAGAGAACATACCTCCCATTCATCCATCCTTGCTGCAAAGTTATTAGCCTCCAAGCAAAAAAACAAAGCAGGTACGTGGGGATAGCTCACTTCACATCATTAAAGTGCCAGATATAAGCCATACAAGTATGGAGGTAGACATATATACATGAAGGATTAAAGAGTGACATCAGTTTGAAATATCTTGTGTTACTGTGAGAGGAGCATGCCAACAGAGTGGACACCTGTCTAAGCACATATGGGATGGGATCCATGCCCCAATCTAGAGGTGTGGAAGCAAGCCACAGCTTACTGTGCCTCTCAGTGCTTTTAAGGGATTGCTGTATCCTTTGGCCAAAATCCCTTTCTGTCTTGCACTGGTGCATGAAGGGTCTTTTAGACAGAGCTTTAAACTAATGACCTGAAACCAGCATAAAAGTTGAGTTTTTGCACCCTGTCATTAACACATCCCTCTGTCCCATGTCCCCTGGCTGTGACAGCAGTGTAGGCACTGCTGAGATGTCTGGGTGCAGGCAGGCACGTGATTGCTCTGAGCCAGCTGAGCCCTTCCTTATCTCTCCTTGCTGCCTTGGTGAAGCTTCTCTTCATGCTACTGTTCACCCGAATATCAATGAGTGAAAACAAGGCATTGCCAGTGTTTCGGAGGGGAGAGACAGGGGCAACTCACAGCTCTTCTTTCTGTCTCCCTCTCTTTCTGTCTCTCTGTATCACACTTCCCCCAGCCTCTTCTTATATATTACCAGGTTTAAAGCACAAACTGTACCCTGTGGCAAGTGTCTGATTGCAGATAGTTTTCTCAGTGCCCTCCCTTTCAGATTGTATAACCCAAACCCAGAAACACTTCTGTGTTTATCCTGAAGTTACCCTTGCCTGTGAGCAAAGTGCTCCCCACTGCCCTGCCCTGTACTCACAGTTCACAGTGACCCGGACTTGCTTGACGTCTGCTGAGGCAACTTCGTTGGCAGCTTTGCACTCATACTTGCCCGACTGCTCGCGTGTGATCCCCAGGATCTCCAGGTACTCCTCCTCACCTTCAAACTCTCTGCCTGGTAGGGCAGAAAAATACAGAGGGTGGTTCTGTTAGGCTTTTAGATTTAGGAAATTGCTGGAGGAAATGGAGGAGCAATAACAACATGCAAAACAAGCAACAGTCATGAGCCGTGTAAAAGTTATTTCAGAAGCCGCACCAGCTAGATAGCAGTATTTCATTTAATTATGGAAAACTGAAAATCTGGAAGGCAGCATACAGATGGTACAATACATAGCATCTCACAGGCTGCCCAGGCTGAGAAGCAAAATCTCCACCACGTAAGATTAGACTAAGTTCACTAGTGTGATGGCTGAGTACCACCAGAGGTTAGTCAAGCTGTGGATGATGTGCTGGTTCAGGGCTAGCCGGGTGCTCAGATGTGTTGGCAGCACCTTTTTCTCCACTGCAAAACTGTGAAAAATATCTTTCTGTCTCTCAGAGAACCACCACCCTGAAGTGCCATCGATCAGATCAAGCTACTGTTAAACACAGCCAAACAGAGAGAAACAAACTGTAATTTGATCTGCAGAGACCAATAATCATCACGCATCCCTGAGCTACTGTACATATGAAATGACACATTTAAACTCTGCTGCCTCACTTACATACTTCAGAAAACAGTGACTTGAGTGTCAGTCGAGGTTATGTATGGGGGCAGGAAAAGGGGGAGGTCTGTGGATTTGCTTTTAATTCACTGTATGACCTTGAGTGAGTCACTCCTTTGCTCTCCCTCTGTAAACTGCAGCAAATAGCACCCCCTCCCATCACCTCCTGGTTAGAGCAGGGCGGTGAGGTTAACCCATGTAAAACACATTAGATTCGTTGCATCAAAGTTGCCAGGCAAGCATGAAATATTAGGATTGGTATATCTACCCTCTTCCTTCTGAAAGCAAAGTAAGGCACCTCCTGAAAAGAATCTGAACCACATTTCCTTCTCTCAGAGGGCTGTAAACACTGATTTGCAGCACTTGAAACTGCAAGTCCCAGTTATGTTCCTGTGTACGTTTAGAGAAATCAGCCCCTAACCCTAAAAGGGTAAAAGATTTGAGGAAAAAAAACCAAAAAAAACAAACAAAAAATAACCCCACAAACAACCCCCCCCTCGGTCAGATGACAAGAGCTCCCATTCAGGTTCCTCAGAGTGGTCAGATTTTCAAAAAAAGTCTCTGCCCCGAAGACATTTTCTGCACAACAGGTGCTGAGCACTTCTGAAACCCTGCTCCCTTCACAAAACTGCTTACAGTTTTTAAGGGAGTTCAAATTGTGCCTATGAAAGCAGTGAGTAGGTCCAGTCTCTGGACCTGACTTCCCATGGAGCCACCTGCAACACATCCCACCTCAAAGGCACAGATTTGCTGCAGTGTCTTGGCCAGGTCAGCTGGGACACACACACTGGTGATGCCAGCTGTGTGCAATTCCCTTTAGCATCAAAGAGGGACTTCAGAAACGTCAAAATCTGCTCAGAGCTCTTACATAATTATGGTTTTCCTTTTTTTATTTTTCTTTTTCACAGGCAATTTTCAGAATCATTTTAGGGGAAAATCACCCCCATCACAGACAATCAGCATGAAACAGCAGTGTACCTATTAAACTCATGTAAAGACAAGGGCTCCCCCTCTCTTTCAGCAGGACTAACCAGCAGTCCCTTTTTTCAACTCCTACCAGATGTTCAGGTGGTGGAAATCTCATTGCTATGTCTAAAATTCACAACTGCTTTGTTTTTTGCAACCCCCAGCAATCTGCTGCAGAACCTTCCTGCAGAACCTTCATGCATTTTGCACGAGGGAAGGAGGCAGAGTTGGCTCCTGCTGTCAGGACATGGGTCTCAGTCCTCTGCTCTGCACTGGGGCTGACACTGTGGACAGTCAGTGGAGAAGGAAGCAGGGTGGGAATTCCACAGGCTTTTTTTGCTGGAACTCATGAATATATTAGGGAATCCTAACCCCTTTAGGACCAGGTTAGGTGAGTCACAGCACAGTGGGAAGGGGCTTCAGTCACCATCTAAGCTGTTGCCCAAACTCAAGGCAGAACACGTGAGTCGTGTCAGGGACACAGCCATCCTCTGGCCTCCAGCGGCAGAGATTCTGCAGCCGCTCCTGACAATCTCTTCCTATGCTTTGCTGTCCTTACCAAAAGAGCAGTTTCCTGAAGTTTGACCTGAGTCTCCCTTGCTGCAATTTAAAGCTATTACTTTTGTCTTAGCCACTACAGACAAAAAGAACAAATCATTCCCTCCTTCTCTGCAATACCCTTTTATCAACTTTTAAATCACTTATGTTCCTCCCTCAGTTGTCTTTTTTTTTTTTTTTTGGCTGAACATTGCCAGGGTCTTTCAACCTTCCTCTGTAAGTGAGGTTTTTTTTAGACTCTTGATCATTCTTGTTCTTTGCTTTTGGACCTCTTTGACAAGTTCACATTTTTCTGGGTGTATGATACCCCAAAATGAGCAAAGCATTTCAGATGAAGTGTTACCAGGGCTGAACACAGATGAAGGATTGCATTGCAACTACTTCACCGTGCTGCTGTCTGTAGAGGCAGCACATTGTTTCTGGTTTTGCTACAGCAGGGAACATTTGTTTGGGAAACTCTCTTAATTCCCAGATTTTCTTATGGCGTATTACTCATATTGCTACCTGCTAATAAAACTTCAAAAATCCCGCCCCCAAACTGAGCTGACAACCAACACTCCCCTCCTTTCACAGCAGCACTCCCAGTTGGTAGGTGAGTCAGTTGACTGGAAAGTTAATCAGATATCAGGGAAAGACTCACAAAGAAAAGGTTAAAACATAATTTGCCTCTGCTTTGCAACTCATTTGCTCTGCAATTCTGCCTTGTTTATACACAGGGTTCATTCCAAGTGGGACTTGCTTCTCCTGCAATTTGCCCTTGTCACAAGACTGTCACTGTAATGAAAACAGGGTTGAGGGTGACTTAACCAGTTCTAATGGAGTTGCACCCTCATTGTGGGTGCTGTTAAGTCTGTCTTTTGGAGAACCACACCAGGGGAGCTCCAAAGCAACCCACAAGGGTAGGTACTTTCCCAAGGGGAGATGATTTTGAGCTTCTCCCCTGCATACATACATGAAATGTATTGTGTACCATATCTGGCAGAAGAACTTTCACAGCTACCCAAACCCCTCCCAAGATATGATAAAGCTGCTGCCTTGCCTAGTGGACTGCCCTGGAACTAAGTGAAAGACAGGACTTCTGTTCTAAAGGGCATGTCAAAGACATCAATAATCCTATTCAGTTCCTCATTCCCCTGTTCTAGGACACACATATATGCATAATAATTCAGGGAAAGTTTCTGTGATAGTCTCTTGCTGAATAAGTGTCTTGTTTCTGCACTGGTCACCCTGAGCATCAACATTTTGCTACAAGAACTGAGCTGCTCTCACTTTCAAGACAGACCCTTTTTCTTGCCGCCTTGTCCCCTCTAAGAGCACATTAACCATTTCTAACAAAGCATTTATATGAAATTGAGGTGTTGTAGTACAGATCAGGAAGAGGAAAGATGTATTACAGTGAGTTAGAGAAATGTCAGGTTGTGATATCTTGCAGAGAGCTGTAGAGATGTTTTCACTAATTCACTTTGGCAGCCAGATTAGGGGAGTCATATTAACTCTAACCTCTGAGGCAAATGGGGTGGGGGGAGCAGAAACAGAGCTTTATACATCGAGTGAATTTACAAATGTTTCCGCACAGGAGCCAGCTTTGGTAGGGAACTGATGATTGTCACTATGCAGTTTATCAAAATGGGGAGGGAGAAGGCTTGGACAATGCTCTTTGGTACCGATAACAGTGACTATATTCTATTAGGTGAAAGAGGGACTGCTAGCTCCTGGCAAGTGAGCCACTCCATTCCCATTAAGAGAAGATATTTGCCTTGAGCAGATTATTAAGAAATGAAATTCTGACCGTACTACCAAAGCTTCCTTGCTAACAAGGGTTGTCTCTCCTTTCAGGTTTCCCTAGATGGATGACTTCTCACTTAGTGCAGCTCTTCTCATTGCAAACCATCCCCTTGCATGACTTCAGACAACCTGCTTCCCTGCAGGTTTTTTGTCTTTCACATGTTCATAGCTAGCTAGCACAGCCCCATTAAACACCATCTTGCCAAGCTCTAGCTCCTTAGCTGTGTCTCAGTGAATCAGAAAGGAGCTTTCTGCTCTGGAGGCTGGAGATAGCGAGAGCACGAGCCCAGGAGGCTTGACAATCAAACCAGGAGGGAACGACCCTGAGCAGCATGAGCCAGGTGGCTGCTGCTGCTGGGAGCTGGCTGAGCCTTTTTTGCAGAGAGATCTGTGGCAGCAGCTTTGATGTGTGCAGGAGGAAGGCTTTGAAGGCCTGCTTGCCTCAGACACATTTCCTATCGCCTGGCTTCCTAATTGGGCCCAGTAAAAAATGAAGCTGAACAGCAAATCTGCTTGGCTATGCTAGCCTGCTGGCAAGCAGCCCTCCTTTCCCCCACCCTCTGGAAATAGCCTTGTACAACCCCATTGACTCTGTATACTGTCCTTGTTGGTGTGCACACCTGCCTGTGCTCTCATATATATGTGCTATATCCTGTACTTTATATACTATGTATTTTATTTGTTTTTACATCTATAAATCCACCTGTGTATACAGAAACACAGACTGACATGTTCCCCAGGCATTTATGGGCCCTTCGCACCTCCACTCAAATGGTCCCTTGCACTGCCACACACTATCACTTTTTCCATAAAGACTAAATGCTTCCTTTCTACATATGAAACACACCCAGACCAAATCCTGCTTGTACTGTGTGCAGACAGCTCTTTCAGGTACTCAGGGCCAGCAATGCATTCAGTCACATGCTGTACCAGAGAGGCCATTCCCTTCATGCCCTAGTTTTTTACATCACCAAAGGGGAAGCTGATCTCCAGAGATGCAGCCACATTTTGTTTCATCTCTCCTGTCTGTACATCCAACACTGGGCTTCTTGTGCAGAGATTACTTTAGTTTTCTTATTTATTTTTTAAAACACTTCAGTGGTCTCAAATTAAACTAAAATTCAGATCTGCTGAAAGTGTCTGTTTGCATTTTGCATGTGGAGAAAGAGATCAGCCACCCTGCTCCTATGTTTGTCTTCCCTCTAAGCATCTTTGTAGTTGTGAAGAGAGGGGAGCAAAATGAGTTATGCATCTTTGTTGGGCCTAAAACAAGATGCAATGAGATAAAAAAGATTGGAAATCAATGGATGCCATTTGAAGTTTTTTGTGTGTAGCTACTTCTATTGCTGAACTGCGGGTTTTGTTGTCTCTGCACTCTCCATTTAGTGTTTGAGGTTTTGCTCACCTAACTTTCCTCCTTCCCTCTGTGCCTTCTATTCCCTGGGAACAGGCTTCTGAAAGACAAAAATAGCTAAGGGAGCTTTTGACATGATTTTTTTGTTTTACCTCCAGCTGAAGGTTTTCTTTTTTTTAATTTAAAACTTTGAAGTTTTCATTTATCAGCCCCTGTCTCATCAGCCATCACAGATTCCAATGAGCTTGACATTTTTTCCCATCCCATCTTAGTTGAAGAGGCTTGTTTTTAGCAAAGAGATCAGTAGAGAGAAGCAGATGGTGGATAAGCAAAGGGACAGCTAGTGCTATAATGCTACAGTGGAAGCATTCCTGCCTTCTTTCCTAAGAAGAAGGCAAGCAGAAAATCAAGAGTAGCATGTTAAGTGGTGAAAATGGGGAAAGCTTGAGAGAAGACAAAAATAGATGGAGAAAAAACAGAGGGAGAATGGAGAGAGGGTGAGTGGCTGGGAGAGAGAAATGCAAAAAAAAAAGAAAAAAGTGAGATTCTTCAGTGACTGAGAGAAAATGTTATTCAGCTACTGACAAAGAGAAACAGAGACTGAGTGAGAAAGATGGGAGGTGAGACAGTGGCAGACAGAGAGATGTACAGCTGGGAGAGAAGCACAGCCATCCCTTGTGTAAAGGGAGCCATGAAATAACAACTGCCAGAGGGACAGGAACAGAGGGGTCACATGTAGCAAGGCAGTAATTACTCTGTTTAAGCAGCAAGGCACAGCAGGGTATTTATTGTTTCAGCTGGCCTCATGCCTCCCATGCCCTCAGGTCTGTAGCTATTACACATAAACCAAAAAACTAGAGCAGTGCCAGGGAGGGCTCTGTCATGGCTCTGGCTTCATGAATGAGAATTAGTCAGACCAGGAGGAAACACTCTGGCATGGTTTCCCCTGGCGTTCAGCAGGACTTTGCTCATCAGCAATCATATTTGCACCTTATGTGCAAAACTGCCCGCCCTGCCTCCTGAGCCAAGGACAGCGCCCAAGGAGCTCCCT
The DNA here is from genome assembly GCA_009812075.1 of Sialia sialis. NCBI lineage: Eukaryota > Metazoa > Chordata > Aves > Passeriformes > Turdidae > Sialia > Sialia sialis. The sequence goes on along the minus strand of VRYO01001681.1, from coordinate 2,152,221 downwards.
GGATAGGGGAACATGATCACCTGCTGGCAGGACCAGGGTTAAGAGAGCCTGTGATTTTCATGGACTCTTTCTTCTCAAATTCCACACATCCAGCATGCAAACAAAACCCTCCAGGCTGAGAGTAGCTTCCCCAGACTGAACAATGTCTCTGTGCTCTCTCTCTTGGGATTTCACTGACCAAACCACTTGGGAGGGCTCGCCCATCGCTGACAGCTCTGCCCAGGAGCTGGAAGCCAAATGTGACAGCTCGGATGCAGTTTGCATCCAGGCTGTGGGTGCCTGTCAGTGGGGGCTATCTGCCTGAGGCAGCCTCAGTAGATCGGTCATATCTCTGAATTCTCACCCCCTCTTTTTTATAAATGACCACTAAGGGTCATCACACTCTCTCACGAGAGAGCCCTGAGCCTGGGCATGGAGCAGGTGTGCAATATGCTACTTCATCTCAGCAGCTGATTAGATTTTCCATTTAAAATCCACATGTGAATGCCAGAAAAAACGGGAACCATACCCTGAAAAAAAATCCAGACCCACTTTGGGTCATAGCCTTCTGTTTGACTAGTGATTTTCTTCTTCTCTTTGCTGAACCAGAAAAAGGAATTCATATTCTGCCTCAGCTTGAGATATAATTTAAATCAGATGATTTCATGTTGAAGAAGATCACTTTTTTCCAAAATTACTTACTGAATTTAGTCCAAATTTGTTAACACATTTTTAATGAAAACAAACAGTATTTTTGTATAGATTAATTACTCTTAAACAAAACTTGGCTGTGAAGCTAAAGTAAATTATGAACCATGAGGTAAATTAAGTCATGTAACGTCGCAACTACTATATTATACTCCCTAAGTGTTGCAATGCAAGTTGTCATGACTATGCTACCAAACACCAAGCCTTAATTTTACTGCCAAGAAAATGACATATAAACATGAGCAAACCAACAGTTGCACTGTTTCTGCATCACAGAATTTTTGCCCGCTGCCTTTTGAAGGGTACTTTAAAACAAAATGAAGTAAGAGTCATCATCAGCTAGATGAATCAATGAGATGTCATCACATCTTTACAAGTCTTAGGAAGGCAGGAGTTGGTAACTCATCAGGCTGTGAGGACAGTGTTGCAATAGCTAATTAAGTGGAGGTTGGAAACAGGACAAAGAATGACAGCTGAGGCAGAGGAGGCACAGGAGTTGTTTGATGTGCACAGGTAGATGGCAGCACACCAGTCCCACTCCCAGCAGTGTGGGGTCCTGTGCCCTCTTCCTTCACCACCTACAAGAAGAGGATGGGTCAGCGCTTGTCCCTGGCAAGAGGAACATCAAGGTGTGTTTGCAGGGGTGTGGGTGTGTAATCAATATGTGGGTGTGTTATTATCAATAGGTCTTTGCTTCCCCCTGTGCTAAGCACAAGGTGGTAATGCAAGCCAAGAGCTGATGCAGGGGACGGAGTTTTCTTGCATGTCATGGACACTTATGACAGGCATAAAATACAACAGCAAGCAGTCAACTGTTACAGTCTCTAGTGATTCTGTCAGATGGTTTCCTTTCATTTGGCCTCATGTACTCTTTTTCCTACAAGTTTTCTTATTTTGGACAATGTACTTGTGCTATCATTGTTGTGCAGTTTGAAGACAAGTTCCTCCTCATAAACACAAGACCAAAGAAAAGACTGACAGCCAGAAGTCCCTTCTGGGGCAAGAAGCCTGACTGAACTGTGTAATTACTGTCTTGCCAGTGACGAGAAATGATGAACTGCAATGCAGTCCCTAGTTTAATTCCACAAATCATTATGTCAGCCCCAGACTTCAGGGAAACCTTGTGCAATGGCACTCACTGGTACCAACTGTGCCAGTCTCTCAAACTAGGAACTATAGGGGTTGGTCTGTGCTTGGTGGCATCTTTAAAAATCCTTGTTATGTTCTTTACAAAGTCTCTTGTGTCTTATGTAGCACAAGACATGCTCAGTATACTATTGTGCAAGAATCAAGTACATCGCTTTTGTAGGCATCCACCAGAATGTTTCCCTTCTCTTAAATATAAGGTGTTTGTTCTACTCTGCCCTGTGCCCACTTGTACTTCTTGGGATAAGAGGTTAAGGATGAACCCAGAACTCCAAGACAACTTAAATTTTTATTTAAATTTAACAATCCACTCCTCTTCAATGATTCAACTTAGCCCACAGAATTCCATTCTTATATGTTTGAAAACTTGGAAGAAGTCTTAAGAAATTACAAATTGGCACACATTTACTTGAAATGGGAAAGAGCATTAACTCAGTGGCTTAGGAATTGCTGTGGCTATTTCTCTGCAAACTGGAGCCAAACATTTCATGACCAGATAACATGGCTCCCGAATCTCCTGTCCTTTTGCAAGATGGCAATTCCTATAGTTCATCCCTGTTTTCAGTGAGGCTACGCTGAACACCAACTTCACAAACAAAACCTAAAGACTGGGATTTCTGGATCTAGCCACTGAGCTTTAAAACTGCTGTAGATTTCAACTGAGGAAATAAGGTCAAAGAGTTAAGCCACCCTTTAGCAAAATTTGCCCGTTCAAAAACATGCCAGAGTTGTTGTGATGTTTGGTGCCAATATTTGTATAGATGGATTAGCTGCTTGAAAAAACATTTTGTTTGCTTTTGTGTTGACCCCTTTCCTTGGTGCAATGTTTCTCAATTAGGTCTAGCATAGTAATTTCCTGACACCATCCCCCATACCTGTTCCAAGTGGAAGAAGAAAAGGGAATACTTTGTGGGGAGCACAACAACCGATCAGGAGAATTCAGGATTCAGCAGGCATCAAATATTTTCAGGTATCGAGGTGAGAATCACAGAGGTTTGAGGCAGGGTGGGGTGTTCTGGGAAGAGATTGTTTGAGCTCATGCTGCAGAGACTTCTTGATCAATTGGGCTGGCTCCTGTGATATTATCATCTGAGGTGTCTGCCGTTGATTCATAGTGATAGCAGTCCAGATAAATGATTGCTTTGGTCCAGGATATTTAATTCTTATGCATTTAGCCACTCCTCTCTCTCAAACTTGCAAGGCAGTGGCTGCGAAGGAGAAGGAAGGCATTTGCTCCATGCCTAGTATTGCATCTTGCACAGCTCTACAGGAAAGTAGAGGGAAATACAGACACTGATTTTGAGGTCTTGTAGCACCCTGATGCAGCTACTCCCATTGCTAGTGCAGGTGCTGGCCATCAGCACACTTGAAAATCATGACTGTGAAGCAGAGTTTCTCTCCCAGGGATATGGGAAAAAGAAGGGGAGAAAGCAGAAAACTCTAAGCAGAAGAAACAGTATCAAAACAACTCCTTTCCGACTTCTTACAGCTTATCCAGTAAGCTTAGGAAGGGGTCCGAAGACAAACCTAAAATATATCTCATTGCCTTCATACCAGCTCCTTAATATTTGTTCTGATCATTACATAAAATTTCCAACAACTGTAACAGTGCTGGCATGAGAAGACCATGGCCAGTCATGTCAATCAAAATGTGTCTCACTGGGCTTCGTCTCTGAATCCCCCTATTACCATCATGGACAGAAATGCATTTAATTCTCTTCTCTTGACTCCCCAAACACATTTGATTCCTGTGGGAAGAGAAATGTCTTGCTCCAACAGGAGCCCAGTCAGCCAAAAGACCCAAGAAAGCACAAAAAACCATTTGTTTTATGTTGAGGACTCTTTGGTTCCTTTGTGCCAAGCTCCTAAAGAGGCAGGGGTCTCATTAGAATGCCTTTGCAACTGCACACCTGTGAGACTTTCAGTGGAACTGAAACAGCAGATGCTCTAATTAAACTGCACAGAGTAGGCCACCTTAATCACTAGCGTGATTTCATCTTCCTTGAGGAGAGAGGGGAAGGAGCATCAAAACTGATAAGAGAGAGGGAAGAAGGTGAAATTTACTGAATCCCTGGTTCCTCAATTTAAAGCATTAAGGGATGTCTCGCATCTCTGTAAAGATTAATGTGAGTTTCTGATGGCATGTTTTATTAAGTGGTTATATAATAATTGATATTTGAAAAAGGGTTTCCAAAAGCCACTAAATGCTTTGACAGGACAAGATCCATTGGCTTGCAATGTCATTTGCGCCTGTAAGTCACTCAGGTGCATTGGAAAACTTCACCTCTACCCTTTTATTCAAATCAGTGCTTCATTTACTCCATCAGTGTGACCCTGCCAGTCTGTGTGACAGAAACCTGGGGCAGGGGTGAAAACCATAAGCCCTCTAAGGAGAGGGTCTATGTTTCCTCAGCCTTGGATGGAAGAAGGAGGTGCCAACAGCACACAGTCTGAGCAAGAAATCCATCAGCTCAGAGGCAAGTACCCAGACACCAAGGACACCTAGGAAATAACAGCATGATAATTCCTGTCCTGACTTTCTCAAAGCCTGTAATGGGGAGGCACATCTGTCCCTGAGACAAGGCACACAGGCAGGCCAGGTAGAAATGCTGCTGGCAAGCTAGAGGGCCAGTGGGCCAAAGCTTAATAGGAAAACAGCAGTGATTTGTCTCCACCACTATTTATGTTTCAAGCACATGACAGGTTGTCAGTAGAAGTGAGTGCTGTTAAATTTACTGCTTCTCAAATCCCTGCCACAGTTGCATACTTGACAAGTCACTTCATTTGAAGGGCTAGGTATTAGGCTGGACTTTCCTCCCCTGTGCTCTTCTTCAATGAAAACCACAAACAGCTTTCTTTACACCACAGACTGCTCCCCCTGGGGGCTATGATATCAGGGTGTAAGTTTAGAGAAGGGGGACGTTCCTGGCATATTCATTTTTAGCCCTGATACATGCTGGTCTTGTTCTGGGCCACTTGACTGCAGATGCGTGTCTGACAGGACACACACATGACTGAGCTGAACAGGTAATAGCTTGACTACAGCACGGAGTATTCAGAGACAGAGAATGTGAGAGCCTGATGAGCATGAGAGAGTACCAGCTGGGTGTGTGGGCAAGAGCTGCTGAGCATCGTAAGGAAAGCAGTACCAAAGACTGTGGGGATGCAAGAGGAAATGCATGGTGGGTGAAAGGGTGCCGAGGGATTAGACTGCACATATATGTGCATGTGTACAGGTGGTGGTAAAAACACATGGAATAATGGGTGTGAGATTGGAAGTATGACAGAACGTTTAGGTGAGGATGCTCAGGGAGGAAGGCTGGCAGGCAGGGGAGAGGGTGAGGACAGGGTGTGTCTGTGATCCTGCATGTGGAGAACTGAAGTATGGAGTATCATTTGCCTCCCAAGTGTTGCATGGTGCCTGCATCCACACAGCCCCATGCACATCTTCAACACAACACATTTGGCAGGTGGGAGAAGACCCCTGAAAATCTGTAACACCTGGTTTCAAACTCTTCTGGAAAGGAGAAGGGGAGTGAGGCTGCCATTTGATGATTGGGGCCATAAGAAACCCAAACCTTCCCTTTTTTTCTCCCTAACTTGTACTCACTGCACTACACAATCCATGCTGAAGGGCTCTGGTCTTAATTGCAGCACAGCTGCTTCTTGCTTTATGCAGCTGTGCTGCTGGGCAGCACCACATCTTCTCAAGTGTTCTGACTCCCTTTGGCTGTAGATATCAAGGTGTCAGGAATATGGTGTCATGAAAGATAGACAAATGTGACTGGGCATATCTTCCTAGCTAACCACTCTCTTCATTTCTTCTACATGCAATGGAGCTCTCTTTCTCCTGCACATATCTTGCTATCATGCACAAGGTCCTGTCATTTGGTTCCCTCATGTGCACTCAGTAGATTGTACATGTGCATGGACACATATCCTGCAGAGTGTATCACACAGATGCAGGAGACATTCTCTTTTTTCTTGTCACAGGGTTGCAGGACCATTGCAATTCTCCACCAGCCATTTAGGAATCTGCTTCCTAAAGCACTTCCTTTTTCAGTGGTGTAGGCCAGAGGCCCTTGTTCTGCCTTGTTCTGTGCCTCACAGTTTATATGATTATATGTAGCATCTGCAGCTATATTAGCTGGACTGTTAGTGACAAGTGCTATTAATTCTCAAATTTCAGTGAATAAACTGATCACCAGCTGGGGACAGAAATCTCCCCTTGTCTCTCATCGCTATAACAAAGTGCTTTATGTGGGTTTCAGAGAGAGGGAAACAAAAGAGAGGTGGAGTTAGAGTTGACAAATAGTTTGAGGTATTTTCTATTTTTTCTTTGGTTCTCTGCTTTCCAAAGAACACAACAGATTTATTTTTTTTTTAATGGGTGGCTCTTCCAAGGCTGCTCTAAGTTTTACTGGGGTGGGGGAAAACCACAAAATTGTGCCCTCCTACCTGGCCTCCAAGGACTAAGAATTCCTCCACATAATCATCCATGCCTCATGGATTGAGGCCCTCTGACACTTTTACTGGATAATAGGATTTCTTAATAACCAGCATTTCAATCAAATTCCTTTCTATCACCTCTCCAGCACCAATACTGTGAGTACTCTGTATAGGCTAGGACTCAGTAGGGAAAAATTCCTGCAATTCCTCTGACCATAAGCTATTGAAATAATATTAAAAACCAGGTTTTCAAACACCCTCTCTTTAAACACTTATTTCTCAAATGCTCTCAAAACTGCTGTCCTTATATTTCCAAGTTCAGCATTCCAAAAAGGATGCTGGATTTGATTAAAACAACTTCCTGGCTTGTAGGTTGTGTCAATATCCTGATGGAATTTTATACCACTAATCTCAGCACTCTGCAATTGCAGAACAGTCTAAGGAGGGGGGGAATATTAACTATATTAAAATGGCAAATTCACCTGCAGACTGTATTTTCTCCCTACTTCTGGAATAAAAGGTCTTGAGATAATTTTCAGGCAGTATGAGCTAGCATATACAAGGGGATGCAAGGAAGGAGAGGAGAGAAGAGAGAAGAAAGGAGATTGGAGAATAGGCGAAGAATTGTCAAGACAACAAATAATTTAAGAAGTAGCATAGACAAGATCGTTTGTGAGACCCAAGTCTTCAGGAGAAGAACCAAAAAGGAAATAAATAAAGAAAGAGACTCGGAGCATGAGATAGAGATAAAAGTTTGATTAAAAAGAAGCAAGGGGATGCAGAGGGTTAGGGCAAACAAGCAGAGCTCTGAGAAAGGTGAATTGCCATGGAAAAGCAGCAGGGAATGCAGTTAGTGTTGGCTGGGAATACAACATACAAGGGGTAACTGAGGCCAGAGTCTTCCAGATGTATTACTGTTATATTGATCTGTGGTAAACAATTTCAGTGCTCACAGGCAATTCATGCCTGTTGGCAGTATCGCTGCCAGCCTTGGACACTTGCATGCTATGTATACATGCAGGGGCATACAAGGAGAAAAAAGGTAAGTTCCCATGACCTTTGGTACTGAGCGCTTAGGATGGAGTGGGAATGTTTGGTGCTGGCTCCCCCTCCTTACTTTCACTCTGCTTCATCTCATTAAAAGCAGATGAAATATGCCACATGAACAGTCATCCCATTTCTAGACAAACAAGTGCTCTTATTGCTACCTTCTCAAATACAGAGAGTGCTTCTGAAAAGTCTGCAATTCATGGAGCAAAAGACAAAGTAGAAACTATAGTCATCCCCCCTCATACCAGCACTGCAGGAGACCTAGAATAAAATCTTCAGCTCTCTCCATGGAGCCCTGCAAGAGCCCCTATGAATTTCTTCTGCTCTTCATCCCCTAGGCTTTGCTGTGAACATTCCATGTTTTGCCTGGAGGCCAGTGTGGTTGCCAAGAGGCTCAGGGAGGAAAGAAACAGAGAACCTCTCCAGTCACTTGTCACCAGCGTGATTTGAGGTTTTGGTGCGCTAACTTACAAGTCTGTTCTGATAGGCAAAGGACAAATGTCCTCCAGCAGAGCTGATGTCATACAGCAGAGTTGGGCCTCTGGATGCAGGCATGGCAGGGAGCCCATGGGTTGGAATGCAGCAGGAAGCTGCTGCAAGAGAAGATGAGGATGAAACCGAACCTGCTGGAGACCGCAGGTCTGGCTTCTTACCCAACAGGAGAAATGGCTTTTTTGATCTTGATGTCCTGAACACTCAGCCTGTCCAAAAAAGGCTCTCATCTGCTATATACGTACGGTCTGCTATGAAGGAAAGGAGTTCTGCACTCAGATGTGATGAATTCTGTCTTTTTCAACACCCCTTACCTCTTCCAGCTGCAGGCACTTGTAGGGAGTCATGAGAGAGAGATGGAGAAATGAAAAAGTTAGATAACTATTCAGGTATTTCTTTACTCAATCCCAAAGCCTTCCTGAGCTCTTTCCAAAGAGAAATTGGCTGAAGGTGACATATAGCCCTTTGAATTTGAACCTCCTTGGGACATTTGTGCACACTGGTTCTGTCAGCATACTATGTTAACTCATATATCACTTGTTTAATGATTTAGGGATGTGACCACTTTAGCTTGGGAGCATATAGTGAATTGAAGACAGAAAGGTTTGATTCCCCGTTGGTGTTTCTGTACACTCAGTCATCCTCAAAAGTGGTTGATATCTGCACAAGCCTGAAGGCAATCTTGGATCTTTCAATTAAAGAAAGAAAAAAAAAAAAAAAAAAAAAAAAAGAAAAGAAAAGGGGAAAGAAAAGAAAGAAGAGATTTTAGGAATCCTCAGAGAGACAGAGATCCTTTGATGCTGGCAGAGAACATCTAGCACTGCTTAGAATCACAAGGAAGAAAATGGTCTTGCTCCCCTTTCCAGGCAGGAAAACCTCTTCCCACCTCTGCTGTGGTGACCATCACCATCCCTGTACAGTAAGCAATGCTTTAAAAGATGAGGCAGGAATACAGGCTGTCAAGATGCTCACCTATATTCTTTGCTCTGCTTTCTGCATGGTAGCTAAGGAGGCATAAGCAGCTTTTACAGGTCCAAGACCAGTGCCTGATCTAGGTGATGGATTAAATCTTGGTTTAGTCTTTCTAGGGAATGAGGCTGCAGGAATTCTTACTGAGTTTTCTCAGGAGAAATGCAGTCTAAGTTCGATTCAGACTAATAGCTTAGCACTAGTTCCTCTCTAATAGCAGAAAATGCCCAAAGCAATTTTCTTGTGCTTGTGCAAAGACACTGATCACAAACCTGTATACAGTACCACACTCTGGGTCCCTTCTGCAGAGAAAAATCATTAAGCAAAATCATATGCATACACCCAGCAAAAAAGGCAGAAGATGAAAAAAAAATTGTGTGCAGAGGGAACAGTCACAGCTGTTTCAATTTACGAGACAAGAAATTGTATTTCAAAGAGAATACAGAAGTTTTCTCCTTCGAGAAAGTTATTAACCAGAATTTGCAATAAACTCCACTCCATTTATATGCCTCTAAACTGAAGTGCCCTGATAGAGACTATATTGCATTCTGCAGGGCTCTGCTCTGCCAAGAAGAGCTCAGCCTCAGACCTTGCCACCCCAGAGGTCTAAACCATCTCTCCTGCTTTCTTACCCATCACAGCCATGCTTCAAGTTTCTCACTCTTTTTTCCCCTCTTCAGTTCACATACCTCCTTTGTCTTTTCAGTTTTTCCTCTTACTGTGTCTCCCTCCTCCCTTTCCCCTATTATTCTCCTTTTTTATCTTTGAACCGTTTTTTCCTTCCACCTGTATATTTGTCCACAAGACTGAAACCCGACTGTAAAGCTCAGTTGAGCTTCTGCAATGACAAAGAACATTCATGCAGGAATAGTTTACTGGTGAAGCATCTAGGAGAAGAGTTCTCATGTGCAGTTTTGTTTTGCTTTTATAGCTGTCACACAACAATTGCTTTAAGGGGGATGATGCCATCTCGCACCACATGGCTGGAAAATACTCCATCCTTTTACTTCAAAGCCAGGGTGTGGGGAGCAGAGAAGGTAAAAAATACGCTACAGCTGAAGAAATATGCTACAGCTAAAGATAAATCACTTGGAGGTGTTGGCAGCAAAGAACTTTACTTGCAGAATCTGAGCTGCTGGAGATTTCCTTGAAGATGACCCACTGCAGATGTGTTTGATTTGAACTTGTAAAGGCCTGTGCCTGTTGCTGCTTGGAGACTCTAGTGGGACAGGACTCTCAAGGCTAATTCAAATTTTTTTTGCATGTAGTTTCTTTGATGCTTAGCACTTAAACAAGAAAGCAAGAAACAACAGAATATACCATAGCGGTATAAAAGACAGACTCAAACACACAGAGAGGGAGAATGGCAATCTGGCAATCTCATGCATACTGGCTCCCAAAATTTGAAAATTTAGTGTGGAGCATATATCCATGCTTCACTCTCACTTCTTAACAATTAAGTAACTTAGGGAGGTGATAAAGTGTTTTTCCATGAAGGAAAAACAATTAATCAATCATTTATATAAATAAAGGCCCCTTAAAATTCTCTCATTGCTGGAGGACAGACAGTGGCCTGGGTGCACCACTGCCCTTTCTTCTGGCAAGGCTGCTCTTAGACAAATCCTCTATGTCCCGTTTCTTTCCACTTCTATCTCACAGTGTTTCAACACACACTTTTCCATACGTCTATTTGCATATGGTCAACTTTATATTGATATAAATATAGAATTTGTATGCAGCAGCCTGGAATGAAAACATAACAAGCACTGCAAAATTGATACTCTCCTCATTAAGGAAGAAAAATCCTCTCTTACCAAATTTGACGTGGTAACTATATCTCCCTTTTGGACAAATATATACTGTGCCTTACATACAACTGAAGCAATAAATAAGGCATCATGTAGAACAAGAAATGTCTTTCTAATAGGGCAGTGAGTATTTGGCATGTACTCATTGACTTAAACATCAGCCAAACAGGTAATGATGAAAAGATGAGAAAAATGCCTGGTCTCATTCAAGAGTCCATTCAACCTGTTACAAAAATCTTCCATGTTTTTACACAATAGCTCTCTGGATAACACCTGCTGAGGAGTGTCCAAGGCACTTGGGTGGGAGGTATTTGACCCTGCTACCCTCTCTGTTCAGAAAACAAAAGACTTCAGTTTCCAGCACTGGGAGTCTTGCAGTTCGCTGGCACATGAGTCATGGTATGTATTAAGTGAGACCTCAGCCTTCTACAGCAAACATTGGTCAGTACCCACACCAATAAAATGTGGATCTGGTCCAGGATGGGAGCAACAGCAAAACCAGCTGCTATCTAGTACTATAAAAGCAACCTTTCCCTGTTTCCACTGCATGCTCCTGCGTCTGCTGGCCAGTGAAGCCTCTTTTGTATCTGGAGATACCTACTCATGTTTCTAAGCATCTCTGTAGCCCAACTCAGAACGCAGTATCAAACAGGCTTATGCGGAACCACTAAGGGTTCGAAAGTCAAAAGCAAATTGGAAAATATACTGGAGCATACTGGAGACAGTTTTTACTGTGAGCATTCTATGAACCTTGCAGGAAAGTGACTGGTTTGTGCAATACTGCTTCTCTTTCAATTCACCTGCTTTTAAAAAACACACTGAACTGTCTCAGGAGACTCCCTGTTTAGTGGTTCATCTCCACATAGCTCGTCCTGTCCATCTCCTTTTAGCAACCAGCCTTTCTTTTCCAGTTCTCTCAGTATGAACACCTCTGCAGGGAAAAGCTGTTTTTCTGTGCAATCCCCAATTTTATACTCTGACATGGTATCAACATTTTGCTGCTGTTTTTCCTGTTAGTAAAGTTCTATCCCCTGCCTTTTATGCCCCTTTGCCTTAAGTAATTCAATTTTCCTCTTCTCTCTGCCCTGCTTCACCCTTCATGGTGGGGTTTGTGGTTTTTTCCCTTTCCTCCTCTCCTGGAAATGTGCCAGCAATACAGCAGAAGGGAGCACATTGAGAAAGGTTAGGCAAACACAACATTAAGATCAGAATCAGCAACATATTGCTCATTAAACATTTAAAATCAACAGTTGCTGGCTTGATCTGCCAATATTGTGAGAAATGCCAGTTTTAGCTCAAGGTGCCTCCTGTTTCCAAAATGACTTTATTTATGATGTGAGAGCTGGTGGCTGTGAGAACAAAACCCTGCCTCCAGCAGCCAACAACACCCAAGCTACAGGCAGCTCCATGGAAAGTTCCCCAGTGAACACCAATCGCTTCTGCCTCCCCAACACCCCCGCTGCTTTCCAGAAACAAATGGATGTGTAAGAGCGCAGAAATGTGTTTGCAGGAGATAAATTATTTATCTGAAATTTACTGTTGTGAAGTCAGCGTAATTCTCAAATCCGCAGACATATTTTATGCACTGATAGGACATTTCAAACAGGGGCATTTGGACTCATTTTTTCCCTCCTCCTGCAAGTATTAACACAATAATGCCTCACCTGGAAAAGAAAAGAGCTGGTGCTGGAGCTGGAAAAGCAGTAGGATAATAGGCTTGTAGTTTTGCATTGTGTACCAGCAAAGTTCTGTTTCTTGATAAACAAACCAGCATAACATTCCTTTCCCTCCTCCCTCCAACCTCTGATATATTTGCATTTTTATTTTTTCTGCCTAGTCTACAAAGTTTGTGCCTTTGCTAGTTAGAAAATCAAGCCTTATAATACTGTATAAGGTACAAACTTGACTACTGTGGGCAAATCCCAGAGCCCTCCAGCATTGTCAGTGTCCTCCTTCATGCCCTGCAGCAGTCCCTGCTCTCCCAAACCAGGTCAAAGACAGGTCACTTCTACACCCATGCACATGTCCACTGCGTATGTACCACTATATGGACATTGTCCTCTCTTATTGCTCTCTTCTGGGACATTCCTGCATCAATAAAGGCCTATAAAATTTTCCATTATTTTAGGATTCCCTTGGTTATTGCAGTGTTTTTAAAACCATGCCACTGATCCAAACCGAGATTCTTTCTTCACAGAAAATAATTTTTTGCCAATTTTTTTGCCAATTATTCTGAAGGGAATAGAGCTGGATCCTAGGTTTCAATGTGAACATATATTCATACTCAATTGCACTTGTTTGAAGCATGAAAAACGAGAGTGTCCTCTGTTAATGCAGGAGTAAAAAGGGCAATTATAAAGCACACAATTCACACAACCAGATAAGCAGCCCAACATTTCTGATAAGCTCTTGTCCACTGAGCAATAACAAGTCCTGCAGATGCTCACAGGCACCTTTCACTTTTAGTCAGTCAAAATGGAAATAAATATGGCCTGGCCATGTCTCTCCCTTTGTTCTGTATGAGCCTATTTAAACAAGGGCATGCTCAAAGAGAGGCCAGTGGCTTGCTCAAGGCTCTAGTAAATCCAAAAGGCAGCAGTAAAGACTGCAGTTTTTCATATTTTGAGAAATCTGATGGAATGCTTCCAACTAACCAGAGTTCTTGCAGAGAACTCCCAAAAGCTCCTCACTATAACAATAATTCTGTAAGTAGATGCACTCGCCTGCCTGCCACTTAAGAAACCTAATCACATACCAGATCCTCCCTTAGAGTTGGCCACTCCACAATACAGGAGAAGTGGGAAGTAATTTTCACTGAAACATGGTCTAAGCAACTTGAAATGCTGCTACTAGAGTTTTCAGAAGAAAAAGAAAAAATAAGACTCCTTTTGATATAAAACCAGTTGCTCTCCTTCTTGCACCTGGCATCCTTTTTGTTTGTCAATCCAAACAGACATTTGACATTTGGTCAGATAAAACGTGCTGGATTTTCACTGATTGGAGCGTCTTAACTGTGGCTTCAACTGGCTATTTTTGTATGTTGTTTGATGTTCAGCAGGAAAGATGGAGCCTTCATCCCACCCTTTCCTAGCTAATTACCAGACACTGCTGTCGACAGGACTGCAGGACCCTGCTCAGGTCAGCGCCAAAACTGTGCTCTTACATTCTGTGGCAATAACTGTTAATGAAAAACTGCTGCAGCACCAACCCAGACACTGGCAGCCACCGAGATCTCACGCTACTGCCCCATTATGGCACCATGGATTTGGACAGACCTGGGTCACACCTGGCAGGTGGCCTTCAAAGGCTGTGGTACACCTATTCACCTTAAGCAGAAATGAAACTGTCAATGTTAGCTGAGGTGAAGAAGTGGCTTTGGGTCACTCTCCAGTTTTCTGAGCTAGAACTGAATCAGAACAGCCCTTTTACTCCATTGGAGGCATCCAGAGAGAAAAAGCAGCACCAGGTTTTGCTAAACAGCCAGTGATTTGACTGACCAAGGACTGTAAAGGAGCATACATGTCACCTTCTGAATCTGAAAAATGTACGCTTGCAAAAAACCCAAAACATGAAAGAAACCCTGCTGTAATAAAGCACAGATGATCTAAGCTATAGATGTACCAGATAATTTAAACAGAAACAAAGCAAGTCAAAATTTCTTCTCATGGTACCATGACCTGAGGACTAAAGAGAGAGCAGCCCCACAAAGCAGCATTATGATCTTTTTGGAAAAACCCAGCAATGTCCAAATGGTTTGCTCACTTGCAGTAGAGTTGCACATTCTGCAAGTCCAGTTATTTAATCATGTAATTGTTTGGAATTATTGTCCTAAAATGAGCGCTCAGTTGGTCTGCCCCTTTATTAGGCCAGGAAGCTCCCTAAGTCCCCAGAGGTACATCAGCCTGCAGACCTTTACTGTTTTGCAGTGATGCTGCACTGCAAAATGGTATCAGTGTCAGAAACATCTCACAACCTCCTCCCAAGAGGGTTTGCTGAGGACTTGATCCTTCAGGCCACAAGTCTCTGTAATTGCCTTCTTTATCTGAACACGGTGAAATAGCTGTGAAGGGATAACTTTTTATCGATTTAGTTAAAGTGATGTTACCTGTCCTCTAGTCAGTATTCTCCTATCATATCCAGTGTGTTGTGTTTCTTCCAGAACAGGCAGATTCAAAGTAAAGTAAAAGTCATATTTATACGTCAGTCATGTGCACTTCTATAACAGGGTCAATTTTAAAATTACACCTTTGGTTAAATGAGTGCTACTTGCTCCAAGCCAAGTTCCGAGTTCCGTTTTTAAGAATAGGTAGCACACCAAAAGCTATTTTTTTATGAGAAGCCCTAGAAATAAGTTTCAAGCCTCAGAGAGAAGGATTAATTTGCTAGTAATGAAAGTGACACACAGGGAAAATGTAAAATCAATCTTGTGTTTAAAGGCAGAACAACACTGGCTCCACTTCCTTTTTTTCTTTCTCCCTCATTTTCCTCCCCTCTCCCCATAGTGGCTTGTTACCACCGAGCATACATTATGCACATTACCCACAAACCTCTGCTCTGTTTAAATTAAAAAAACAGAAGCAGTGTTTTTAATCAATCTATTTGCACTCTTCTGCCACAACTCACAAAGCAGTTTGATTTCTTTTCATTGCTGTCAAGAGAGCTGAACACAGATGACTAAAAAAACCACTGCAAACTTGTAATAATAATAGCAATAGTAGCAATAATAATAGTGACAAGCCCCCCCCCCAAAAAAAAAAAAATAGGAACAGTTAGCCTTGATCAAAAACAGATCAAAACACAGACTATGTTTGCAATGTTAGCAAACATTAGATCAAACTTGAGCAAAACTCAGTGATCTGGCTTGTTCTGATCTTGGGCATCCCTCCCTCACACCATCAACATGTAAGATAGACTGCAAAACAATGGATACACTCTTCAGTCCTGCAAAAATCAGATTGTCTATCTGCACTTTTTCTCCAGTTATTGGCAATTCTATTACATGTGCATTTGGAAATCAAGTTATTTCTAGGAATTCAGAACCTGTCATGTGTTTCACATACACCATGATTCAAACACAGAATAAAAAATAGCAGAGAAATGATTAGCTGGTTTTGCTTGTAGTGAACAACAGCCATAATTCTACTGTTCAGATCTGGGGATTGCTAATTCTTTCCTTCTTTCACCATTAAGACAACAGGAGGAAAAACAGACCACTGCTTAACAAGGCCAAATCATACTGAGAACTCCTGCTCAGTTTTCTATCCATAAACAATTTTACACAGTGAAAACCTTTGTCTTCTTCTTTTTTCAGCTAATGAGAAAAGAAAAACAACCTTCCCAAGAAGGAACTTTGAAACAGAACCAGGATCTCTTCATTGCTGGACTCCTAATGGGGGGAGATCTTGCAGCCACAGGAATTGGCTCCTCACTGCATATGCTCTTCTGCCTCCTCTGCCACCCTAAAGGAGCACTCATTCTACATCTGAAACACTTCACATGATCTATATACCAGCATGAGGTAACTACTGCTAGATGTATGAACATACTTTATTTTTTCAGAATTAAATATACTCCAAGTCTCATATGTTTTAGATTCCTTAGTGGACTTAGTGTTCCAGCAGTAAAGATCCTGCCAACATGGTGATATGTCTTTCTGCTCCAACCCTGATACATAACTTGTCCCTTTGGTCATATGAAAGACATCCACAGTACATTAATGCTAAATTATATTCACAGTTTAAACTGTGAAAAAGATTTACTCTTCAAAGAAGTAAAGCCGGGGACCATATCCAAGATACAAATCTAGATGCTAGTTCAAAATGCAAGCATTTTGGGTTGTCAGCACCTTAGGGTTTGGTTTATACTTATCTCCAACCAAAATATTGCCATTTCCCCCTGCAACTTAAAACGTGGAAGAGAAGGAAGGGTACTAATTTTCTTTGTTACTGGTTCTTTGCAGCAACTACCTGCATAGGAAATAATGCTGGTATTTGTCATGGGTTTTTAGAGTACTGTTAGACACTCTGTGTGCACAGAAAGTCACTGGCTATGGATGACTAACTCTGTAGAGCCCTAGAACGGTTGCATTTGGGGGACTAAAGATCCTCTAGTTCCAACCCTCTTCCATGGACAGTGATACCTTCCACTAGACTAGATTGCTTAAAACCCCATCTGGGTTGGCCTTGAATATTTCCAGAGATGGGCCATCCACACCTTCTCTTAGCAGCCTGTTCCAGTGCCTCAAACACTCATACAGTAAAGAATTTCTTCCTTATATCTGATCTAAATGTACCTTCTTTCAGCTTAAAGCCATTCTCCCTTGTCCTAAATGTCCTTGTAAAAATTCCTTCTCCAACTCTCTTCTTAGTTCTCTTTAGGTACTGGAAGGGGCTCTAAGGTCTCCCAGGTGTCTTCTCTTCTTCTGACTGAGCAAGTCAAACACTCTAGCCCATCCTCATAGGTCTTTTTAGGACCTTTTTAATTTGTTACACCCAGGCTAGAGAGTTCATGGCAACTGCTAATATTTCACTGTGCCAAATACAGAAAGAAACCTCGTCACCTCTTCCTATGCACACTAAAATCAGATTGCTTTCCAAGATCCTGACTTTCTTCTGATTATTCTTTGATCTCCATGTCCAAAAATGTACTAGAGCAGAGATTCCCATCATCTTCTGCTTCAGGAACTTATTTTCTTTTCCTTTAAAAATCCTGATTATAGGTATAACACTGGTTGTAAGAATGAGACAGTAGAAGAAATTCCCACTGATTCACTAATTTTTCAATGCAAAGG
The DNA here is from genome assembly GCA_009812075.1 of Sialia sialis. NCBI lineage: Eukaryota > Metazoa > Chordata > Aves > Passeriformes > Turdidae > Sialia > Sialia sialis. Next base: position 2,134,830 of record VRYO01001681.1, on the reverse strand, counting down.
ATGCTTTTCTCAAATGCCAGAAACACAGGAGTTTAATTGGAGAAGACTCCATCTGCCTCATCCACCATTCCCAGCAGAAACAATCATGCCACTGGAAATAAGTGGTTTTGGTTTTGGTTTTTTTTTGCTGCTGATGCACAAGGTGAAAGAAAATCGCATTCACTTTTTGTTCCACTGGGTCTGTGAGGCTGAGAGAAACAGGCAGTTGTTTACATCTGCACAGTACGAAGATGGGACTCAAATACAGGGATATGATGCTTCATGAGTGTTTGCTCACATGGTAAAACAGGGATTAATGGATAAAAATCAGACTGGCTACTATTAGAATTTCCAATAAAGCAGAAATCCTTTAGGAATGCCTGAGGAGAGACAGAACTTCCACCTCCCACGCAATGTCGGTTTATCACTGACTCACTGCACTGCAGGACAACCACATGCCAGCAGACCCCCATTTCAGCAGCCTTAATCCACCCCAGCATGCACAACAGGGTGCAAAGGTAGTCAGCAGTTTGCCTGCTCTCCTAGGATCAGGAAGCAGCCTGGATGCTCTTCTTATCTAGCTCCTAGAAGCTTTGGAAGAAAGGCTTCAACAGCACAGAGCTTCAGCTGTCTCTTCAAGATTTTTGAACAGCAGGTAGTTCAAACAGACTGCTCAAGCCTGAAGCATCTGTGGTGTCAGGGTTGAACAGGAGAAGGAGAAGAAATGCTCTTTAGTGCTTGGACATATGAAGACTTTTGAAATCTACACAGTATTTTCTCCCCTGCTGAGTTTCATTTCCTAGTGAAGAACAATCAATATAAAAAATACCACCTCACATTTTCACCATCATTCACAATTTTAAATCCATATGCCTACTGCACAAATGCTTTCTGTGGGGGTGGGGGGTGGATTTTCTTCTTGAAGCTTTGCTATTTGATCACCTTCATAAACAGACTGAAGATTGGGCAAAACCCTGCCCAGATGTCACCATTAACTCTGCTACAGCCCCATTGATGCAGTGCAGCTGATGGAGCCTCGGTGACATGCTCTGGAAGGGCAGACAAGTAGGATTAGGGACAGGAGCCAGACTCTGGGGAGGTTCAGTGTGGAGCTTTCTGATGCTCTTGAATCTCTTCAGAGTACTCCAAAAGCCCTGTGTACACGTATTTAAGTATACATGCCTGCGTGCTTTTGCCTGTGATGGAGGACACGGCTCTACATGGGAAGGTGAGGAATATGACCTCTTTTCCTTCCTTTCCATCAGAACATTTTTATTTTCTTTTGCATTTCTTCTGGGTTTCCTTGGTTTGTGAAGACATGCTGGTTTATGCCCTTTTGACAAGGGGCAAGATCCAGAGCTGCTTAGAACAGCAAAGCCCATGGCACTGGGCAGAATGACTTGGATGGCTGGTACATCACACACAATACAACTCAGTCTTCAACTGCATCAGCCTTGTTATCTCAGTCTTCAGCTTCCTACTGGTTTGGCAGTTCTCCTTCTCTTTCTATTTGCGTCTTTGTTCTTCAAGCTGTATCAAAGCACCTGGGCCTTCACCCTGTTCCCTCGGCACCCTGCTCCAAGCTCTGCCAAGAGCCCTAGCAAGTACTAAGGAGACAGAGAATGGAGAAAACCTTGATTTTATTTTTTTTCCTCCTTTGCTTTTCAGGATGCTCTCCTAGATGAGTGGCTAACTGCCTAGAGCAGCTTTAATTCCTCTATGGCAACACACTACACTGCCAAGCATTATTCACAGTAGACAGAAACAGGATGAGGCAAATGCGGAGGGAAGGCAAGTGAAGAAAACTGAAAAAGAGTGAGCAAATGATTGCAAACCAATGGGTGTCAGCAGACAGGAGGGGAGGGAAGGAACAGAGAGACTGTGACTGAGGTGTTTATCCCTTAGTGCAGTCACAGTTACCATGCAACTGGGATCAGCAGAGCAATGGGGGGGGTGGGGGGGTTGCTCTCCCCCACTGTGAGCTGCACTCAGCCAACCAGTTTCCAAGACACCACACTGCCACCACTATCTCCCAGGGCAGCCCAGCCCATCCCTCCACTTGCCCAGGCACTGGGATGCACTGGGATGCACTGATCTTTCCTGAGCTGGTGGGGCACACGTTTGCCAAGGCCCCACAGAGCTTCCCTGCTCAGCACTGGGCAGGGAAGCAAAGCTGCTTTTGCAGTTTTAAGTGGTGCTGTTTGTAGCACCCTAGAGACAGAAAGAAACCAGCAGGTGGGATGGAGGCAATGGACTGGTTTGGTGCTGCTCTCAGGCAATAATGTCCTGCAGAACTGCAAAGGGAGCACTGGTATTAAGCTCTGTCTGCCCTGTGCTGGAGGATGATGAGAGCATCTCAGCCAGGTGAGCTGATGGGATGCAGGGCTGCTGTCTGGGGACATGAGCTGCATGATTCTGGATTCCTTCAGCCTGGCATCTGGGTCCAGCAGCCCAAGGTGAAAGGAAATTCCCACTCTACAATGGGGTCACCTAAGTAATACCATTCGTAGAGACGAGGCTGAAGAAATGGCTCCTTTGGCCTGACACAGGCCAAAAACAAAGGAACAAGATGACTGGATGACAAGATGACAAGATGACTGGAGAGGCTAAATCTGCAGAGCTGCTGTAAAAGCCCTTTTCTGACGTTACGCAGTGAGGCAGGTTAACATCACCTCCAGTTTACAGGTGTCTCGTGTGGTGTGAAGGCTTGCCCTACATCCCTCCAGCTGGACAGTCTGTCAGATTTGTCCCAGAGTCTCTCTGACACTGGGTGCTGCACTCAAAGCCCCTTTTTACCTTTTTGAGATGGGCTTCCAACTACCAGTCTGCCCGGGAGACAAGGTAGGGGAGGGGGATTCCAGTGGTAACATGCTCAGGCTCCCGACAGATCTGTAAGGTTGCCCTGAGCCCCTGGACTCATTGGCGCTGTGGGGCATGAGGGCTGCTGTGTGCCTCAGCTGGTGCTCTAGGCTCCCCCCTCCCTAGGGCTGACAGTGCCAAGCCCAAGAGGTGCTCCAGATGAAAATATCTAGGGCACAGTGGGGGGCTGACAGGCAGGAGGAAGAAGAAGCAGGTGTGGAGCCGATGTGGTGTGAGGACTGTGTTTGACCTGCAATATAGCTAACATCAAAGTCAATCTACCCACTGTAGCTGGTCCTCCACCTCTTGGCTACTATACCTCTTGAACACCTACAACAACATATTATTTCTTCTACCCTCTGCCAAATTAATCTGCCTTTTTACTCTATATGCTTTCACATTGTGTTCATTCCTCACTCAAATCTCTGTCTGCCCTTCATTTTTTCCAGTGTCTTTGTTTCCACACTGTGCTTTCTATTTTCCCCATTTTTATTTCTTGCACCCCCGCAACCCCCCTTATCTTTCAGCTGCCTCCACTGTCCATCCTTTCCTTCATCACACTGGTCTAGCATTTTAAGCCAGCTAAATATCTACCCATCCTCCCAGCCTTTCACTGTCGCATGTATCTATGTGGCATATCTATTTATTAATTTCCTATACAGAAAATTCCAGCGGGGGGGTGGGGGGGTGGGTTGGTGTTTTTGCTTGTTTTTCTCTCTCTCTCCTCATCATTATGAGAAAATAATGAGCTGTTTGGTGTGTTTTACTGGTCGGGGGAGGAAGGGAGAGAAAGGAAGGGCATGTGGGAGTAGCAAGCCAGGTGCCCTGGATTGTTTGCCTGGAAAGTTCTTTCCTCTTTTTTCCTTGCCCACACTGGCCTCATTTATCTAAGGATGTAGCAGCTTTTACAGTACATTATGAAAAAGCCTAAGAAAGCAATCATTCAGCAGAAGAGGAGGCAAGAGGAGCCATTAGCAACACAGGGTCTCTCTGCTAATCATTACCTGAGACTTGCCCAGGGCTGGCAGCTTGCAAGCAGGTTTATGATTGTCTCCCATGGCCAATACATGGTGTCTTACATGAGGATTTTTCAAATGTTTCCCTGATTCTGGATGTTCATACCAAAATAGGTATTAAACTATGAGTTGAAGTAGGACATAAAAATCAGAAGACCACTATGACCTCTTCCAGCCTTGTGGTCCCACTGCATCAGTCACTGTTTATTACTGCTGCCATCTGCTTGCCATCCTTGCTTGTAGCCTCAGAGCCTCTCCTGCAGGTCTCCTGCAGTCACAGACATTGTCCCTGATCACATATCTTTTTTCCTTTAGACATTTATGGCTCTGCTGCTTTGCTAAGCACATTCCCAAAGTGATGTCTATCACAGTAGACACCAAGAGTCCACTTCAAGTTGGCCCATGCCATCTGTGCCATGACAGTCTCCTTTAACCTTCTGCTAGTGCTGGTGAGCAACTGCCAAGGAGAAAAGTGAAGAACACACCTTAACACTCAGTGGTATCTCAGCAGTTAACTTGAAGTTGACCAGCCAAAAACTTAAGATGTTATGCAAAGTATTTTTTATTCCCTCCTCTTACAATTGGCCTGAAATATCATGACAAGCATTATTTATCTTATTAAGTACACTACATTAACCTTGCAAATATGCTAATGCAAGAAAGGCGCTGCCTTAGCAGCTTTTTAGAATAGGAAATTAAACATGTTCATCAGAAAGCTTTTAATTATTATTATTTCTTAAATGCTGGTGTCATGCAACAGTTCTCCTTCTGCCAGGGGCATCAGAGAAGAAGGATGAGGTTTATATACCTCCACCCTCAGAGCTGCCCCCAAAATTCCATGTGGGTATTCCTACCTGACCGACACATTAAGGACCTGCTCTGTCCTGCAGCTGCACTTCTGGCCCAGGGAAGGGAAGAGCTGAAAGAATAGGCAGGCAGAGAAGGGAAGACTGAAATGAATACCTTTGCTAAGGTACTGCTTTAGCACTGAAAAGGATGCAGGTACAAGTGCTGTATGCTGGAGGAGGACTGCAGACAGAGGGAAAGGGCAGGTCCTTCGCTCAGGATGAAATTCCGCTAGCTTCCCAAACATGTGATTTAGCAGAGCACAGAGAGACTGATAGCTGTGTCACTTGGCACTGGCTTTTTAAAATAACATGCTTGGCCTGAGCAAGATGTCTTTTTTCCTTGCCTCCCTGTGCAGGCAGCGGAGAGGGAGAAGTGCCCAGGGACCCCTTATCCCAGTGTCAAGACAGTACAGTGGCTCCCATCTCCCTGTGCCTCAGGCAGAGAGTCCAGCTTAGACGCAGAGCAGCAAGGCCTGCATGGTTGAAACAGCCCCTGTGGTGGTCGGGAGGACAAACAAGGCACCCCTGCAGCCTCTTAGCTGCTGGCAGAGGTTTGAGCTTATCCCAAGAACACAGCTCTACCACATGCCAGGTCTGGCACAGCCCAAGCACATGTCCTGGCTGACTAACACCCCTGAGCTGTGGGCTGGGACAGCTCTGGGGCAGTGTCGAAAAGCAACAGAGAGCTCCACCACTGGACGCCCTCCTGTGTGTCAGTGAGTATAAACTGCTGATTGACAGCTCTTTTCCAGGCTCACCCTCAGCATGGTCCTCCTGGTTCCCTTTCCCATGGGGATAGACACACTCTGCTCCCTTGGCTACCTACATCTCTTTCCTGGTGAGAAGCAAAAAGAGCAACATTTGCAAGTGTTGCTTGACAGAACCTACTCCCACCAGGTAGAAAGCTGTGATTTTCTCAGCTTGTTCTGCTCAGATTCTAATCCAGAGTGACTCTTCCCCACTCTTGACTGTGCTGCTGCTTCTCCACCCAGACAGCTCTTTCTGATGAATTTCGACTGCTCCCCTTGCCATGAACTGGCTATCATTGGTCCTGTGGCTCCTTGCAGGGCATGGCCAGCTCAGCTGGCACAGGCAGTAAAGTCACAAGTGCAGTTTCTGATTGCTTTTGGGGTTTTTTACTGGTGGTGTTACTGTTGCAGGCCGAGGGCAGCTGTTTTCACAGCTGCTGCAGCTTGCTAGTGCACTGCAGCCAGCATCACCCAGGAGATAAGGCCAAGGAGCACAGCTCTGCACTGCTTAGCTATCTAAGCTTTTTTCAAGCTTTTATGTTGGTTTTTTTTTCCCTAAGTAAAATCTTAAGAGAGCATATTTAGCCCAGTATCCAATGTCTTTCTGGAGTGTGCTCTGATAAATGAAAAATATCATCCCTCAAGCAGCATTGAGGTGAGGAAGCTTATCCCATGCCTCTGCATGGGAACTGTCACAGCAGGATAAACCAAGGGAAATCAAAAGCTCAGAGATTTACCTAGATGCAGTGAAAGGGATGATATTATCCGACATGACATTACATGTTCTTTCTGTAACACAAATCAGCTTGCATCGGTCAAATACTGCTCTCCTCTGACATGATAGTCTTTCAGAACAGACTGCAGTGCCGCAGGAGCTCTGAGCAGATATTTCAGTTTGTTTGTTTTCCTGCTAAAATTATTTTCTCTGTAGTCATCACTCCAAGGCTGTCTTTCTGGGAGAGGCTGAGGCAGCACTACTGGGTGCAGACCCACAGATGGCTCCCTGATAGTGCCTTGCGCTGGCATATGGCAGATAAGGAGTTGTGTGCCCTACTGTCAGACAGCAACAATGAGCTGCTCCCTGCCGTGTTTTCTGATGGGCAATGCTTGGACAGCACAGCTCTGCTGGCCTTCTCAAAGCTGCTGTCTGTGTGCTGCCTCCTCTTGAATTGGATCTGCATTAGAGCAAGAATCTCATCAGCTTGAGCTGCCTTGAAACACAACTCCTGTATCTGTTGTGTGTGATGGGAAGTTTTAGAGGACAACTATTGCAACAGCCTGGGACATGCTGTTTGATATCTGCCCAGTCCTGGGATCTCAAAGGCAAAAATCAAACTAGCAATTGGGAACAACTCTAACTGAGATAAAGGAAGTCTGAATCCATCCCATGCGGATTTTTTACTCACTGTCCTTAGCCCACCTGGCCTTTCCCATGGCCCTTGGCCCCCTCTGTCAGCAAACTTGCTGCTCCACAGCCATGGTTAGCAGGAGGTGAAGGAAAGACAGCTTTTGAGCTCTCCTGTGTTTCTGATGGGGAGCCCCAAAGAGCCTCCCTGCAGCCAGGCAGGTGTGTGCACACACTCCTGGAACTATGCAAATTACATCCTCAAGGCAGTAATTTCCTCAGTCTCCAGTCACACCTATGCCCCAGGACACTGGGTTATTTGGGCCCAAATTGCATTTGGTTCTACTGTGCAGATCACGGTGTGGGAGAGGAGCGGTTGCACTGTCAGAGCTGAAGCATGGCTACGTGAGAGGTCTAGGGAGGAAAGGAGAGATTTGCATGGTGGAGAATGAGACAAACTAGAGACACACACATAAGATGACAAATTTCTTGTTTGCAAAGAAGGCACAAAAGATGGTGGCAAGGCCCTCTTTGCCCATGACAGCATGTTGTTATCCTCTTGGAAACCTTGCAAGAATTTCCATCATGAGAGAGAGACTGAGAGATGCTGCATGTAGAGCTACCAGCATTTCCCCTTTCTGGACATGGCACAGGTCACTCTAGGGAGTTGATCTGATATGTGGTATTTCAAGGACTGAGTCACAATTCACAGCTGCATGCGAACATTGAAGAGGTTTAAGGAGGGATGGAGGGAGAAGAGAGGAAGGCATCTGTGTGTGAGGGAAGGAGGAGGCTGTGGTTGCGGAATAAAGTAATTTGCTGAGAAGAATGCAGCAATTTATTTTGAGCTACTACAACTGACCAGTGCATTCCCTTTTATCTCTGACTTACCTCTTTCTTTCTAGTAAAAACCTTGGGCATCCCAAGACCTGCCTCCCTCTTTCTCTGTGGATAGTGCTGACTTGAGAGGCCACTGTTATCAGCAGAGCTGCCTTCATCTCAGCTCCTTTTTCCCCTGATGAGTCCAGCAGCATCCCAACTTGCCAACAGAGAGGGCCCAATGCAAACCCTGAATTTATTGCCAAACTTTCAGTGGGAGTTGTTAGGTAGGTCTCCCTTTTTCTCTTTGGCCTCTCTAGCAACAGTTTCCTTCTATTCCAGTCTGTGAACAGTAAATAGGTGGTTTTCATTCCATTTTACTAACCTCAGCTTTTTTGGCTTGTTTCTCTCTTTTTTTTGCTAAGATTCCTGGTACTCCTGGTTGGTACTGCAAGGCCATACTTGCTAGTAACTGTGCAGTGCCATGCACCCCCATGGTTATACATCCCCTGCATCCTGTTCAGAAGACTGCTCTTGAGGTGAACAGCAGCAGCATTAAAGGAAATGAAAGAAGGAAATGGATGACTGAACAGGATTGGCTCAATCCCGTGGTCCCTTGCTTAAAAGTTTCCCTGCTTGCTCTAGAGAAGATCTGCTGTGATTGCAAACCAGAAAGCAGAAAGGCTGCAGAGAGGTTATGGGAACCCCCTCAGTTTTGATTTTTCTACTACACAGTTAAAAGAATGGTCAGATTTTTTTTTAAGTTGACCTGCTCAGGGTAGGCTAGCAAAGACTATGACAGGAACTGGATAACAATATTGGAAAAAGCAAAACCACCAAAAATAACTTTGATAAATAAAAGATTATACAATTCATTTTTTATGCAGGAGCATAGAGTGCAGTGGCCTACTCTTTCCTGATGGTATAGCCATTCAGCTGGCATGGCTCCCAGGGCGACACGTGCTGTTTGAGCAGTACACAACTTTTCTGCAAGCAGGCAACACCCGGGTGTACCCTGGCAGTCCTGCTCTCATACATCTTCTTCATCTCATAGGCTACAAAGGCACTAGTCACAACACAGGCAAGAATTACCCTCCTCAGAATATCACAGAGATGTCCAGGAGGATCACAGGCTGACTGCACCTTACTATTCAGTGCATTGCAGCTGCACAGGGATGACCAGCAGGCTTTGCTCTGAGCTGTGGTACTGTTTCTCAATCTCACCACCTGGTTAAGGGGCAGGAGCACAGAGGAGGTTTTGAACTGTGCTGCTCATGCCGGAGGGCGCTTTCCCAAGAGTAGCCCACACTCTGTGCTGTGCCCAGGCCAGAAGGTCAAAAAGGGCAGCACACACCAGGCAAGAAAAATTATTCCTTCCTCTGGAGCCTGAAAGGAGAAGGAGATTCTCTGGAAGTTCTGGGCCCCAGCACCTGAGCTTTTTTTAGAAAATGAGTTCAGACTGACTAGTTTCTACTGGATTTCAATCCAAGTCCCAAGAAAGAGTTTATATGGCACCACTAATTTGCTGTAGTGATAAAATTTTAAAAGAAAAAAGTCTCCAAAAGCTGTATTTTCATTTAGTCTGTTTATTTATTTTTAAATTGCATGTCAGTGTCTGTGCCAAACACCAACAGTCAATACAGTACTTAGATGATAATAAATGTAATGTTATTTACATGCTTATTGTTACTCATTTTAATAGCTCCTTACATGCAATCAACTAATAAAGCAAAACTGAGGCTCTTCGCCTCAAGGAAGTACACAAGGAGCCAGAAAAGTCTCCAGAGAGGGCTCTGACCTCAGGTGAGGTTCCTTACACTGATCTCCAGCTCTTCTGACAGCACAGCCACAGTAGCTAAACTGGTAGCCTGGCAAAGGATACTGGCAAGGAGCAGAGCTATATATAAAGACATCCAGAATCTATCCATCCATGATACCCCAGCCTCATGCTCACAGACATTCACAAAGCAGTAGGGAGAGGCAAAGCAGCTATCTAGAGAAATATTTCTTTGCCTGCCCACTAAAACCCCCTTGCTCATGGCAGAATTTCCAGTTCTCTGCATGTTAAATTGTTACGCTGCAGTATGTCACTTCTTGGTAGGAAGAGAAGTCTTACTCACTAGGAAAAAAGAATTCCTGCTCCTCAGCTTATACTAGCCTTGGAAGAATCTAAGATAAAATACATAAAGAAAAACTCTGTGATAATTTTATATGCAGGAGAATGATGTTATTTTTGAGGATTTCTTCAGCCCTGTAAAGCTGGACTTCGATTAGTAAGGCATCTGGATTTGTTGCTGAAGGCACACAGACAGTGCGACTGGTACAGTGAACTAAAATGTCCTAAACCATTTCCAAAACATTTCATAGTGCCAGACACAATAATATCTTTAATAGTAACACCCAACAGCAAAAAAGGTTTACCAACACAAATTGCAATATGTTCCCTTACTCCTGCATGACAGGGTTACTATATGGAGCTTGTTCCCCTCAACAGAGCTGACAAAGCCAGATGCCATCCCTGCCAGCAAACATCGTATATCTGGGGCAACTTAAGGACCCTCTGATTGAAGTCCTCCTCCTACCAAACACAGACTGGAAGCAAAAAATGCTTCATGGCCGTTTTTCAGTCTTAATGACTGTAACAGCTTCTGCAATCTTGGTTAGAGAAGCAGCCAGAGAGGGGCAGGAGATTGATTGTCACTCAGCTCTTGCCATATTACAAAAGGAACCAAGGAACCGTGCAGTGAAGGAAGCGCAGGAAGCCTCAGTGAAGGGAGATAAGGGAACAGAGGGGAAGAACACAGGCTTAAGAGATACACTCCCCACTCAAGCCTGCCTGTGTTAATCTGATGAATGTGGATCTTTCTTAATATGCCTGAGTGTTAGAAAAATTTGGCTTTCTGTCTGAGTCTTGCAACATGAATCCAGTCCTGGCCAGCAGGGAGTAATCATAGCCAAGTTCCTTTTTTTGGACTGAAACTGGCTGCCTGTCCAGTTTAAGGACATGATGCAGTCTGTAGAGTTGCTGTTAGGAGCAGAATTCTGCTTGACGAAGGAGACACAACATCTGTCCTATATTTCGCTTATATAGGGCTTCTCTCCTCCCTCTTCCACCTGCCATATTTTAAAGCATCTATTTGGTATTTACCTCCAAGCCAGAGCCTTCATGCTCTGCAAACACAGGCGCACAAAATTACTGAAACAGTTTTGGAACAAGACATCCAGAATATAATGAGCAGGGGTGAGGAAAAAATTAAAGGGAAGAAAAAATCAGCCAGCCCAGCAAACAGCATTTAAATCTCTCTCTTTTTCTCTTATTCCCCTTATTCAGTCATTTCTGTCTTGCTTTGAGTGTGCTGTTTTTATCTTCTTCTCTCTCATATAAAAGCTGAGCTCCTGTAGTGAGTGTGCAGATGATGATTTGGCATTGTCCAGGACTATTATTCTGTCAGCTTTCAAAGAAAAAAGGGCTTGTAAAAATCCTGTAGTCAGACAAAGGCAGAGCATGTGGCTCAGGACAGTTTGTACTGCTGTCTGCTAATAACCTTTCTGAACAATAGCTTACATAGAAAGATCTTTCACTGAACATGAAATTCCTCTTTCAGCTTCACCTTCACTTACTCCTAATTACTTCTCCACTCTCAGTTATATGCATGCTACATATGCAAATCCTCTTTCAAACTCTTTTGTGCAGAATCAGAGATGCATCTCCCTTCCCTGGTCCTGTTCTAGTGCAATCTTACACTATCCTTGCGCAATCCACCACACACTCACTACTACTCCCAGTTCAGCCCTGGCTACATGCAAATTCATTCACATATGTGATCGTCACCATTCCCAGCAATTTGGCTCTCAGGTATGTGGAGCTTAGCTTCACATGGGCCACTTTTCTTTCTTCATTTTTTCAGAAATTTGATAGAAAATGAAGAAGAGGCTCAAGACAGAAATTTCTATTAAAAACCTGAGGTAGAATCAACAGCTTTTTCTAAACCACAGAAAATCAGCAGGTGTTCTCAAGGCAACTTGAAGAGGTTAAGAATTGACAGGTGCAACAGTAGTGTGATCAGATAATTGACCCAGCTTCTCCTTGAACCCCAGCGGTGCACATTCGTTGTAGCCCAAGCTACACAGGCTGGTTCCTCTGCTTGGCTTGTAGAGACTTGGGCCCTGGCAGAAGATCTGAGGTGACCTATCTCAGACAATTTATGACATTGTGCTCTCCAGCATTTGCCCTGGTGCAGATTACAGGCTTCCTGACAATGCCAGGAATATGTATATTATGTGCCTGCCCATCAACTGTCCCTGTTTACAGCACTGGACCGCTGCTGATTGTGGGTTTGAGCTAAGATCCTGGACTGTGAAAGTGAGCTGGAATGTGCTCTAGGGAGAGTTCCTCACTCCCACAGTCAGCTACCA
>VRYO01001681.1:2099494-2121678 GCA_009812075.1 Sialia sialis | reverse complement strand
AAAAAAAAAAAAAAAAAAAAAAAAGGCGCGACTTATATTCGGGTGCGGCTTATATATGGACAAATCCCGTAGTCTTCCCAGCTACCCGGAAGTGCGGCTTATATTCAGGTGCGGCTTATAATCGTGAAATTACTTTAATCCATGAAGCTGGTACCTGCACAAAACAACATAGCAGAACCTGGAAAGGACCTGGAAATTAACTTGGGAGTGCCCCTTGCTGTGTATCACTTAAGTCCAGGCCAATGCATGCTAACCCTGAACACAAAGCACAGGCAGGCTCTGATCTCTGCTATGCCTGCCTAATGCCAGGTGTACACAGCTGTCATGAATGGTGTTAATGCCACGCTTACACCATCTCACACTGGTCAGCATACAGCCCTGTGGATTTACAGGAAGCAGGAGCAAGCTGTGGGCTTGTTGGCTTTTGGTGATGTATTTGTGAGCTGGGCCTAGTTCTTGTTCTCTGTCACACACCCAAAGCTGGGGACAGGAAAACTGTGTGGAATCCAAGAGTTTGCAATACGCTGAACAAGAGCGATGTGCACCCTGAGAATGAGGACTGCAGGAGAAGCAGCTTTCTTTAAGCTCTGAGCTCTTTTCTGAACAGGGCCATGTCCTGCTGCTACCAGGATGCCTATTCCAAATAATGCTGCATTTATTTTAGCTGAAAAAAATTTGCCAGAGCAGGTGCCATAAAGGCTTGTACCTACTGAGACAAGAACCTAATTCAGGCAACCAAATAAGCTGTAGATAATGGGCACATCAGGCTCAAAATAGCAGGAAAAGGACCATGTGAGCTGAAAACCTGAGTATGTAGGAAGAGTTTGGTGTTCTCTGAGTGCACTGGATGAATCTAACTTAAATGTGGCACACTTCTCCATGCCCTTTATCACTGTAAACCAGGCCCAAAAAGTACGGTGAGTGCATGAAGTTCTTACAGTAAAAGAAAGTGGTGTCAGACACCTTTATAACCTGCTCACTGGAAGGTGGAATGGGAAGGGACAGGGCAAAGGCTCTCAAACTGGAGCTGGTCACAGGGGCTAACACCAATCTTTTTGGGATGCTCTCGCGTGTGTCAGCATCAAGGACAGGTGGCCAAAATCCACAGGCAGGGGACACAGGACAATGGCAGAGAGGAACAGGGAATCAAGATGCTTTAGGGAACTCAGTAGCTGATATTATTTTCTTTCTTCCGACTACTTCCTGTGACCCATTCCTGCCAGCTTCAAAGTTAAGGTTCACCCATCATGCTCACCCAGAGTCCTGTTCCACTGAAACAACACCCCATCACTTCCTGAGCACTCACACACAAGACCAAAACTGTGCATGTAGCTTCTGGCTAATATTTTCTCCTTACTCATGTTTTTTCTTTTTTTTTCTCTTTTTTCATCCTCCTGTGCTAAGAGATCAAGACCAGAATGAAATCCTGACATGCTTTTGAACCCAAGATAGGTAGTGGTTTTATGCTCCTCAGATAAATCATCCCACACTTCTTTGGAAAACATGAATGCGTTTCTCTGTGGTTCATGACATCTGAAGTATCCTGTCATTATTATTAAGTGAAGAAGTGCCTTTAAAGGCTCTGGTGCTGTCCCTAGGTGCTTCAGTGCAGAGTGTTAGGGGCAGGGCCTAGGTGAGAATAATGTTTCACTCACTGTTAATGCCAGACATTCAGGTCTCTAATTTCCAGCACCGCAGAACCTACTTGAAGTTTATCATCTTACCCAAGAGTGTAAGAAATGGGCTCTTTATGGAGTATGAAATACATTTTCTCTAGCCCTCCACTCAGATTGTGCTTTATGACATAAGAAGATGCAGTAAGTGAATAAAGCACTACATTGGTGCCTTCCCGTATGACTGATGGACAGATGATCCCAGCAGTTTGTATCTGTATCTCCACGTTCCCACTCCAGTACATTTGCTGGGCCATCAGTCTTAAAGCCAAAAGGACTTGAGAACCTGAACTTTCCTGAGATTCTTCCCCCTGCTCATTCCAGAGAAAGAACTGGAAGTTAACACAGGACTGGGGCAAGTAGAGGTGGAAATACCAGCTTTGGCACCTGTAAAACTTAGATAAGCGGAAAAGAGATGAATAGAGAACTTGGACTCAACTGAGTGCTGCAAATGCAGCACTGCAGCCAATTAGCATGGCTGCAAGAGACCCTTTTTAAACTTCACAGCAATACCAGACAGTTGGAGTGGGAAAGTGCTTACTAAATTCCTTCTCCTGACATCCAGGAAGACAGAGATATGAGAAGTGAGGCAAGTGGTCACTAAGGTCACATGCCAGGACGAGAGAAAAAGACTAACACCATACTAAAGCTGTTCCCTTAGTCCCCTGCCCCTAAGCAGAACATCAAGATTTGATTCAGGAGGGAAACAATCATGTAAGAGACAGAAAATCCATGAGCTCCTCAGGTTTTTTTTGTTTTGTTTTGTTTTGTTTTTGTTTTGTTTTTTTATCAAGGGGGATAATCTGCTGCAAGGGAGACGAAGATCATCTGTTCAAAGCACTACTGTTTCAGAGAATGTCTAAGGAGGTCAGTGAAATTCTGATTTGGAGATAACCTTCCTCTCATGGTCACTTTCACAGCTGGCATCACCTTGTCAGGTTTGAAGGCAGCCAGAGCAATTCACACTGGTTGGGAAGCCACCTACCTGGAGATGCTGTTTGGTATGTGATACCCTAGCTCAGCTGCTCTGCTCTGCCCAGCATGGGATCCCAACAGCATAGAAATTCCCTCCATGCTGGCAAATGAGCTGAGACTCCTGCTCTTCCCAAGCATCCTGGCTAATTCTACAGATTGATTTGGATGCATATGCGCTCTATATAAATATAAGCCATCAGCTGAAAGGGGCTGCTTACACCTTCTAGCCTCTCATCTGTCTGGTCTGCCTGCCTGTGCTGCTGCTTCCCAGCCACCTCTCTCTCCTGCATCCAACATCTCTGGCTACCCAGAGAGTGCAGCAGCACAGACAGACAGGCCTTTTGTCTCCAGCCCCAGCTTCTCTCAGTTGCTTTCACCCTTCCGCTTTCCTGTACTGAACTGTGAAATTCCAGTGATGGGAAGAAATAAGGCTGCCAGACACTCTTGCTAGGCAGGCAGTGAAAGCTTTTTCCCCCTCTCTCCCCAACACTCATAAATGGCCAGTTTTCCAACACCATCATACAGAGGTTTAAAAAACACTTCCCCAAAAGAAACACAAGAAAGGAGGATGAAACACAAGAGGAAAGAAATCAGGGCTACAGAAGGCTTTTTTTACAAGCAAAGTCCCCATTCTACTATCTCAGAGGCCAATAATATCAGCCTAAAGTGAGTAGCTGCAGGGAAAATGGTATAAAAAATCCACCCTCTTTATAGAAAAAATAGGTGCCAAAGTTCAGTGAAGGAAGTTTGGGGGTAGATCAAAAGGGAGTGGGAGTACAGGAGAGAGTCCATGTGAACAAACACTAGGTAGTTTGTCAGACTTTAAGCCTTTTTTGCCTGCTCAATCTTCCCTGTGCAGACACACTGTCTGGGATGCAATGATTCAACATGAGCACTGTGTGAAGTTCAGGGAGCAAGGCCTGATCCCTCCCTGGTCTGACTGTGCCAAAGTGCACAGGAATTGATGGGCTACCCTGACTTCAGTGCAGCTGTGTGAGGAGGAACTTAGGGTCTCAGGGCACATGTGAAGATTATTACAACTAGATCAGTTTTCACATGGGAGAGAGCATATGGAAGTAAGATTTTAATTTCACAGTCCTCTTGTTTCACCAAGGATATCTCTGAAATAGGTGGAAGATTTTTTTAAATAAAGGGAGTAGTATGACTGGGCTTGCCATAAATCTTTATGATGTTCTTCCAGTGATCCCTGTGCCCTGGGTGGCTTGGCTTGGGGAGCACCTTCTAAGTAGCAGCAATAACAAAAACTATTGGTGAAACATCATTTGGAGCATCATCCAGGCAAAACTAGGGAACCACACAAAACAATTATTCCAGTTTCAAATGATCTTGTTTCAGACTTCTGGCTCAGATATTGAGTAGCAGCCAGGAATGACTTCCATAGTTGCTGAAGATGATGTGGGCAGATGGGAATTGCACTGGCAGTAGCACAAATCCATCTGTGCCCTGGCCAAAAGACAGACAGCTAGTTTCATATGTGTGTCTCTCCTACAGCTGAGAACAACTGGCTGCCAGGCCAGTTCCAGGTTCAAGTCCCATGATGGGAAATCAGCAGACAATCAGCTGACATCTGTAGATTTGATGGAATCAAGAATGCTTTTCCATATTTGCATTACCTACAATCAGGCTGAGTTGCAGTCAACAGATTGGCAATGTATTTATCTAAGAAACTGGAAATCCACTGGAAAGGCCAGAGCAAGACAAATATGGAGGAGTGAGGACAAGAAGGACATGAACAAACTGAGGGTTCCAGAAAAGAACAGGAGGATGATCTGATATTTAGGATACATGAGCTACAAAGAAAGGAAAAACACATCTTAAAATAGACTGAAGTAGGACACAATGAAAGTGATGAAATCATGGACAAGATTCCTACAAAATAAAGAAAGCAACACGTGATTGCATCTGATTCACGACAAGACAAGAAGCTATGGTCAAACTGCAATGGGGAAGTTTCAGTTAAACCTTGGAAGAACATAAAGTATAATGAAGCACAAGCATAAATTGCCCTGTATGTTGTATTGAGAGTGTGAAGTGATTCCAAACTAGCTAGAGAAACAGTTATCAGGAATGACTTGGGAAGATCTGACCCTGTCATTAGGAAGGGATATGGACTAGGCAACTTGTGAGGTCCTTTGCAGGCCTTTCTTCCATTCATACACTATAAGATTAGCACTGTGCAGCTATGACACATTGCCAACAGCAAAGTCCAGCCTGTAGCTGCCAGTAGCCAGCATTTCTCTAATGGTGAGGGCAAAACAGAGAGGAGGAAAGGAAGGGAACAGTATACAGGAATTCTTACTATTAAAATTGTTAGGATACATCTCTGCACTCGATCAATTTAACTCCCATGTGAAAGATTTCCTCACATTCACACAAAGCCACTGTGAACCTGAACTGGCATTTTCCTCCACCATAGCTCCCCAGCCCCAGTCTAGCCAGGTGGATGTCCTGATGGAGTGCTATGGGATTGCCTGCAGCAGCAGCTGCACTGAGTCACAGGACATCAGCTGGCCAGACACTCTGCAAATATGTGGAAGCCCTCCTTTCCAGATGGCATTTTACAGGCAGGGAAGAGGAGGAATGACACCATTTGTAATAACTGGGGTTGTGCATGACACCTCCAGCTAAAAGGGGAACAGAATCTTACTGAAAAGAGCCAGGATGCACCCTCCTTGTTTTGCCCAGGAACTTACTGTCAGTTTGCCAGGTGCCACAGGTATTCTCTTGGGTCCCAGCTATGCAGACATACACATTTTCACTCATGTTATGACACGAACTTGATGGCCTTTTTTAAGAGACAGCTCAAGGCTTCTTACTTTTCAATATGGCATTAAACAGCTGCTGTCTCTGAGGTGAGAATCTGCATTTCTCGATCACCTACAAATAAAAGTCACCACAATCCAAGTCCTTTCTTGTAAAAGCAAAGGGCTTTTAACTGCAAAGTAATGGCCAAGTTCCCAGGTAAGGGTGTAGTTATTTTCTGACTCTCTTAAATCTGCCTCAGCAGTTTAAGATGGGACCCAGCACACACCACTGAAGACAAATGGCTGCTGTGTCAAGCTGAGGAAGTGGGCAAAGCAAACCCTTATGCAAAGAGCTTCTTTAGTACCCTGCCACAGAGTCTGCCAGATGCCGGGGCCTAGACTGGAAATTATGAGTCAGATCCCCAAATGGAGCAAAATTACTGTGCTCCAAGTCAGCACTGGTTTATACCAACCAAAATCTGGCCTGCTGATCTCAAACTGGATCAAATTGTTGGAGTTTCTGGCCTCTCTAACACATACCCTGATCTGTATATGGGAATAAGAAATGACATGGTCACAAATATGTCAGTTCATGGATACACACAGATTGCAGGGACATCTGGCTGACAGAAACTTTAGGAGATGTAGAACTTATGGCATTGGAAAGAAATCCATTATTGGATTAAAAGATTAGATAATGTAGGTAGAAAAGTACTTGCAATGAGCCTGTTGAACAGAGGCCTCCATGGAGCGGATGAAACAGCCAGTTTCACCATTAGCTACTTTCTGTTAATCTGTTTTGATATAATTCTGCCTGACTGTGTCTAATTCTTGCTAAAGCAGCTTGAGCCTTGCAGAACATGAACAGGTGCCATGAAACATTCTCTACATCCCTAGCAATATTGGACCCTCCTGTCTTGCAGCCCCGTGACTCCCTACACCAGCTGTGCCCCTCAGTTACTCCATCACTACCTAATCACCCATGGCTTTAAGGTGTTAGATGCTCTACTTGCAGCTATCACACCTACACCAAACCAAAGACCCATTTTTGGAGACACAGAGACTGCATCCAACTCCGTGGCCTAAACTTTCCCAAGGGATTTTTCACTTTACATAGTTATCAACTTTTAGGCTGACCTGACTATCAGCTGGTGTGTATAAGTGAGTGGCTGATGAAAAAGAAGGAGTTAAGAATAATTTACACCATTAGGTTTCCATCAGATCTCATTCTGCTGCTAGAGAGCACTAGAAGCATGTGTTAATAAAGGGCAGGGGGAATATACCTCCACTCATCCCTCATGTGAAGATATCTTTTTCTATCCAGCTGCACCCAGAATGAAAGAGCTATCAAAGAAAGCTCCCCCATTAGCCATCAATTCAGAGCAACTTCAATCAGTCAGTTCTGCTGGAGCCTGTGGGAATATCTCCCCAGAAGCCTCCTACATGCTGCACTTGAGTGCTCAGAAAGAGCCATATTAAACCTGCCTGCCATCAATCCAGAGGCCTCCTTCTCTGTAACTTAATGAGGTGAGGCAGTTGGCATCAGTGACAGGGAGCTGAGGAGTAAAAATGAAAGTGTGAGTACAAGCCACCCTGCCTGGGAAGGTGTGCACACACAGGGGAAGCCATCCGCCCTTCTTTAAGGGGCTCTCTGCAGGATTGAGAACTATTTCTGAGCTACAGTAGACCCAAGGGAGGCTCAGAGGGATGGCAACAGCTCCACTTACCATGTAAGCCATCCCAGCTGACATGGCCCAGCATCCCTGCCCATGTCTGGGCAGTCAGGGTGCAGAGAGGCGTTCTCTCTCATCCACATGGTGTGACCTCCTCTCAAGCCCAGGTGTTTCACCGCGGACAAGTGGCATGCTTGGTGATCAGGCCTGGCATGCAGAGACCATCGCCATTATCTGCTGCTCTAATACGGGGACAGGTGGCTGTCTCTTCACATGACACTTCTCCAGCTGGCACAAACCCTTCCTGTTTGTAGCAGCTTGGAGGGTGGCTGAGCCATACAAAACTAAACAGGGAAACTGTGTTTTTCTCAGCCATTTTTAAAGACCAGGAAAATACATGACTTGAGACTCAAGACTTCTCTCAGGCCTTGTCTCCAGCCAGATTGAGAGGGACAAAACTAAAGCAATTTTCAAACACACCCATTACCCAACTATCATTTGCTTTAGGTTAAGTTTATGGATTTGACCTGGCCATCATCCATACTGGTAACTCCTAGGGCACTTGGATCAGGTGCTTTTGCCAATAGCTGCCTTCTCAAGAGTAACTTTGCTGCTAAGATAGTTTGTTTCCTTATTTTCCTTGCCATTTGCTAAGGCAATTGTGTTTCTTCCTCCTGAAGAGGAGTTGCTCAAGGGAGCTTTCCCAGGACAAAAGTACCTCCCCTTTTCAATTATCCCCTTTTGAATCCTATTTGAAAATTTCTCTTCCCATGTACCAGAGACTACACTACAAAGTGTGAGGAGTGTTCTGATTGTGAGATGGTAGTTACCGATTAAATATTGACCAATGAGTTGCTGAGACCTCCTTTGGGGAGCAGATCTATTGCTTCAAAAACCCAGAAAAAACCCCACAAATTATTAGCGAGCCACAAAACAAAATTTAATGCAGTATATCTTCACTGGTTGGATGTAAGATTTTTCACTTTCAAGATAAATTGTTCAAGGTAGGAAGCTGTTTATGGTCAGCTCTACAAGCATAGTAGCATATTTCCTTAGTGCTTTTGTGATCTGAGTGCTTAAGAGGAGTCAGCAGTTCAGCATGATCAGCAGGAGAGTGTCTGCTTTGAGGGCTGGTAGTCAGATGCCTCAAACTGATGGTGAGATACATTGTATAGTGGGTATGCTCACTTCTTCAAACACTTCTTCACCTCTGTGCTTGGTTGGAAACAGAAGTCCTTTTTAAATATCCCTCTTTCCTCCAGGCAGAGAAATATCTTGGTGAGGCTGCCAGAGACAGCCTCAGTGGGGAAGGCTGTGCAGAACAGAACCATGTCAATGTGTTATTGGCAAAGTAGCACATTGTGTCTCACATCTCTTGGTGCTCTGGGCTTATCTGTGCACAGAATGGTGCAAAGGGGAGGGAAGAATACTGACTCTGCTCTCTGTCCAGCAAACATGACTGGAGCCATCCTCTCTTGCTGAATCCTTGATGGTGCTCAGACAATTCTTTGATCAATACAGTCAAGGATACCAGCATATCAGGGAGCACCAGCATGGAATGCTGACCTTCATCCATGCCTACAAACAGGTCACCATCAAGATCACACCTTGGCCATGCCAGTGTCCTAAGGCTGATGATGTGAGGTACAGACTGTGGAAGAGGATAAGCACTGCTGTACTGAGCTCACTGCTCACCTCCCTCTAGGCACTCATTCTGGCGGGTCACAGTGGCTATTCAGGGACTGCAAGGGGTCTACCAACCATATTCACACTGCTAAGCTTGCTGTGCTCCCACTGTATACCTGCAAGGGACAGATCAAAAGGCAACAAAAAAATTAAACCAGGAGCAATTTGCAGGGAGGGTCAGTGCAAACATGTTTGTTTGCAAAATGGTACATTCTACAAAAGACATTTCCTTTCATCCCAGGTGGCAGTTTCACCTTGATGTTTGCTCATAGGATTGCATCAGATGAATAAGAAGAAATGGTTAAAAAGTAATTTCACTACTCCCAAAGTCCACAAAGCAAAAATAAAATATAACAGCTTTCCCCCTTTCTGTAAGCATCTTTCACTGTCTATGGGATCTATAAGGTCATTTGCTTATGAAAATTATTATACCACTGCTACTACCAACAATGCCTGGCTGGTACAACTCCCTTGGCATGCATGTGGATGCTTGTCAGGAGAATATCTCCATGCTCACACATTCATTTACATGCAACATGTTTTGATTGCAGTTCAAGTGCCCATTTGTGCACAGGCCATTCAACATGCATAGCTTTCTGTTCAGGATGTATAATACATCCCTTTCAAATGTGCAATAACAGACAGCTTACACTACTGTCAGGCTGGATAGAAATAGTCATTGATCTCTGTACCAGTTGTATCACTTAGCTTGCATTGAATGAATCTATTAGGGGTATTAGGCATGGTCTACAACTACTTTGGGTATCCATTTAGTAAGAGACTGATTAAGATGGGGAGGCTGTGGTCAGCACTCACTGCAGGCCTAACATATGAAGACATCATCCCTCCCCATGTTTCCTGTTACCTCTTGGTTAGAGATTATTGCTCCTGCTGATCATGCCAGCACCTCTTGCTCCACCTCAGGCAAAAAGCCAACAGCAACCTCAGCAATCTCAGCTGATATTACACTAAAGCAAATGGGGGAAGTAGGATGCTGTCCCTTCCACGCCTATACTGAGCTGCAGTCTTCAGCAAGGAGAAGTTTAAGAAAGGACACAGGTGAAAAAGGGGGCAATACTCTTTCATCTGATGTTCATAAAGTTAATGTCTGGAATATACACATGTATACCCTGGGATAGCCTTCCTGGTCCTGTTTAGCTGTGCTGCTTTAGTAAAATGTGCATGAGGTGGTAATGCACTGCTTGAACTACAGCTATGCAGTTACACTTGATGTGTTCATAAGGCCTCAGCTAATGAGGGCATTAATGACAGCTGTAAACTGAGTCCATACTGCTTTCTCTCCATAGCAACTTTAATTCCAGGATCTCAAAGCACAAGTGAAATGCCACAAATAAACTTTCCCAGCATGCACTGAAACACGTGAGGTATTAGAGATGGTTTAATTTTCACAGCAAAGACCTTACATGAATAATGAATCCTTTTATTATGCTCATGAATTATCTGTGAGCAGGCTGTGAGCTTTATGAACATGTCTGCTGCTCCAAAGTTTTTAATGAACAGCCAACATTAACAAATGTCACTGTACCAGATTAGAATGAAACTCTTTACCCCTGCAGTTTGGGGTCTGTGACTGGTGCCCTGGGTAACAGGACAGCATATAGCCTCCCTGGTGGAAAATGGGAGCCTCATTAATGAGGATGACTATGAATGGACCATATTTGTGTCACACTTGTGCCCTGGCTTCCAATTTCATTTGGACAGGTGAACAAAGAGCAATCACACACCAGCCTTAAGGTGAGAAAAGCTTTATGTGCTATAAGTGCTGAGAAGAGGGAATGAAAAGGTCAGGAGGAGAAGCAGTTAGGTGTTTGAGACACTCTCAGATGTCTTTGGACACCTGTCTAACTCTAATCTGTAATAAATGTTTTTATCTGTGTTTTACAGATGGAGGAAGTGGCAAACAGGGCACAGGAGTAACCTTCCAGGGTCACCTATTCAGACAAATGATTTAACTCTGTATGTCCTCTGTATCATGTCTTCCCCCAAAAGGTGAAGGCCTCAGCTTGCAGAGTAGAGGTAGAAATCTCAGCTGAATGACCACTCTAAGGGGATTTCTTGCTTGAGATGGTGAAGAAATAGCTTAAGATTTCCTTCTAGTTAGGCACTCACTTCCTTCCCCTGTTGAATCTGAAATCAAGAAGCATCTAGGCAAATAAAAGGGAGTGATCACTTTAAAAGAAACTAGCCCTCAAGCTTACAAATCTAGAAGATTTGTGCTTGAAATCACCATATGTGTCCAAGTTCTGAGTCAGTCAGTATGTCCACATCTACTCACTGTGTCAAAGATAGGGATTAAATACACTGGCCTACTGAAACCCAGGAAGAGAAAAACGAAGGCTATGATTCTCAATTAAAATGCAATACCGAGTTCAGGAATAACAAGACAGCTCTCCTGAAAGTGGGATTTTACCTTGGACAAACAATAGCTGTATGGCTGCAGATGTGAAAAGGAGGAAGAGGGCCAGCAGAACAGAGCTAATTTGAACCATTTGGTAGAATGGATGGGAGTAATTTTCTTCAAATCTAGGTCCTTATCTTTCTCTACTTCCTTATGCAATGCCTTTTTTTGGTACATCTATTGTTAAACCAATCCGCCTCCTCCCGCTCTGATGCAATTAGAGCCGAACATCTCCTTTGAATTAGCACTTCAACAGTCTCCTGTTCCAGCTAAAAACAGTTTTGCCTCAGGGCACTGAAGAATCTTCACTGGCAGCAGCAGGCTCTGCCATAGGCATCACCTTGCTGTTTCATCCTCATCACACAGCTCCATTTAGTTTTCCCAGGGCAGTAGGTAGCCAAACCAGGGAAGCCCGCTTTTCCAGATCTTTGTGGGCAGGTTCCCTATGCAAAGTCAGCCTTATACGGAGACTGAAAATAAGAAACTCTGGCACTTACCTTTTTTCTTTGGTCCCCGGTGCCCAGTTTTCATCCTTTGCTCACACTGAGAACACAAATCATGCCAAAGGCTCATTCATGTAAACAATGCACACTACACTCTTCTCAAAACTCCACCTTCTTAGGGTCTCCATAGAGAGCTGCAGGGCTGTGCTGAACCTTGGCAATCCTCCACCATACCAGACTGCTGGTGGGAACCCATAAGGATGTAAAACCCACAGGGTAAAATTTCCATTATAAGAAATCCGGCTGCTGGCATGCACCTATGCAGCTTCAGATTGTACCTTGTCTGCAGTTCCTTAGTTTTTAACTCAGAGTGGATCAAGTCATGTTGAGTTTGTTTTTTTTAAAGTAACTAATCCACAAAGTCAAATGGAAGTGAAAACAGTCATTCAAACAACTTGCCAGCCCCAATGACAGAAACAAGTCCTAAAAATCCAATTATGTGAAGTACAACTTATACAACTATATGCAACTTATAGTCACGTGCTACAATTCTGGGCATTGATAAGACTGGACAGGTACTTTTGCTTGTACCTAATCTGACAGTGTGTTTTAATATGGACCACAATTAGGGAAACGGAAAGATAGCTCTGCCTAACACCATGGGATTACCTCCCCAGTGGTACTGTCCTTTACAGTATTTCACCCAAATGCATACTCTCAGTCTTGCTACCTCCTCTGTCCTTGGATAACATTGAAATTGCTGTTTCCCAATTCAAGCTCCAATTGAACTTCCAGGTCTCCAAGCTTTCATCCTCACTAAACAATCACATTCTCAAATGGAACAACAGCATGAGTAATTTCCCTTGAACACTGAGACTAAGCATATGGAAAATGAATCTCTTCTGTTCCTTAGTAAATTAATCACAGGATCTTTTATTTTCTGGTCTCATCATTTACTTGCGATGGATAACTCAAAGCCCTTGCATTCAGCAGCTAGGCAAGTCTATTAGGAACCCAGTTTGACTCAGCACATAGTTATGCCAATGTCAGGATATTGTTATTCTGGCATCAGGACTCCTGGTGAGTCCCGTAACTAATTCAAAAATGAAAGGATACCTGCTCCTGTGCTTCCTACGCCCTGCTGTCTCTAAGCAATTACTTATGTGCCAGCATCACTGTAAAGCTGTGCTTTAGTAACGTGAAAAGCAATTGAAGTTATGCAGCAACTTAAACATAGTAACACGCATTAATACCTACACTTCAGCAGAGGGGCTCAGGTCTGGTTTGTTCAAGTGATGAGATCATTTGCAGAGCCTTCTAGTCAATGTAAAAATAACTGACAGGTCACTTAGGCTTTCAATTCATCCCAGCAGACTACTGATGGGTATAAACTGTTCCTCGGACAAGCAAAAAGGCAATAACTAACACTTTACTGCTGTCTTTGTAAGACTGGGTGATATGGAGATAAGGTCTTCTCCCTAAGCTCCTGCCAGCTGAAGGGAGACTTTCATATGAGTTATGCTGGACTCTGGGGAAGATCTGTGAGAAATACTTTATGTGGTTCTAGCTACTCTCCTTAACAAACTGCAGTAGCAAGCTCACCCTTTGAAACAACTCAGGGGTAAACTCTTCCTTGAGTACACGAGTAAATATTTTCAGTGTCTTACTGACCCATCTCATATGCTTGAGTAGTTATTCTCCTGTTGTGTGGGAACATACTCAGTATCAAACTTTATTTCATAATAAAGAGGTGCTTTAATAAAGTTTTACATAAAAAGAATGAAGGCCAAAAAAATAATTAAAAACTATATTCTGTCCAGCTACCAGGACAGCTGATGAGGACTTGAGGGTGTGACAGGCAAATCCACACTCAGAAAAGCAGTGAGCAAACCAGAAATCCTCTCCTCCAGGGCTGTCATGCCTGGTTCTCTCTACAGTCAATGAAAAATGCTGATGCTGCCATGGCACATGGAAAGCCAGAGTGTGCTGCACATACAGAGATTTGACAACACTCAGCCAGAGGAATGAAGCACGGGAGCTCATGTTTTTAGAAGACCTGAATTTCCTAACAGGTTTCAAGTTAGTACAATGCTTTCCAATGTACTTTATTTTAATATTAACAGTGTCTTGCTTTGAAAAACCTCACATGCACTGGGGAAGAGTCCCTTTCCCTCAGTAGTAAGTGGTCAGTTAACACCCCATCACAATAAGCACAGTTGGGGTTATCTGATGATGGATATGCTATGGTGAGGGCTCTTGGAACAATTGGTTAAAGATTCAGAAGGATCTCTCAGAAGTGTAAACTTGTAATGGCTGCAGTACAGCGCAGTGATGTAAAATCAATGCAGATACAAGCTTTAATACAAAGGTAATGGGGAGGCAAAGACATAAATAAGGAAAACTACGGGTGAAGAAAGGGCTGGTAATAGAGGAAAGTGCAAAGCGAACATGAGTTGCTGTCATTTATGATAAATAATTCTCAGGTAGCTCTTGCACAGGGCCTTTCAGACATGCAGCCCAAGGTGCTCTAAAGATGAACAAGTATCTTTTTATGGTTGAGGAAACTGAGGCACAAAGAAGGGGTGCTGTTTTATACGGGGTCATGTATTCCATGCTAAATGGACAAGCAGATGTCAGGATTCTCACCTTCCTATTTCAAGCCCCACCATGCTATGCTAAAATGATTTGTTCTGCCATTTCTACAGTCTTTCTTTCAATATACTTTGTTGGCTAACAATAAATTCGGCTTGCTTCTGAGGTATGGGTTTCCAAAGTCAGGAGGGCTATATCTGTACTGCTGTACTCTTTTTCCACACTCCACTTTCTCTTTATTTTTGACATTTGCACAGGTACAATAAGGTTTGCTACCTGGTTCAATACCACGTACCTTTGCATAGAGAACTTGTCATAGCTGAATGCACACTGGAAGGGCTTAGATATGCATTCCAAAACAGGAACATGCAGAAGTAAAGCATAATGTCCATTTTGGCCCTTTAACATCTTTAAAGCCATTTTTTCCCAGAATTACTGCAGCCTCTTAGGCCACACACAGTGCTTCATTACCCTTTTTGTCCTCTACAGCCAGACAAAATTCTCCAGCTGAAGGGTGCTCCTGAAAAACTTGATTTTCCACAGCTAATGTACTATTGCTTGTGTGATCTTTTTCCCACATGGAAAACTCTTTTGTTACCATATTTTGTTAGAAAACTTTGTTACAAGTTCAGAAGTATTTTTAAAAATACTCATTAAAAAAACCTGCAATATATTATTCTTGTACTTCTCTCTTGTGCTTTGCCCATCTTCCCATTCTAATTGATGCTGAATCCATAGATATCTATTTTTTCACCTTTGCTTTTTCCTCCAACTCTTTTTCTTTTGGTTTTAGCTTTCTAACCTTCTTAACTTCTGAAGTTATTGTATAATGAACAGTTTTTAGGTCATTCAGAAACAGAGATGTTACCAAAAATTGAACAGTGGAAAGTGTTAATATATACAGAACATACATAAATAATAAGTACAGAACATACACACATTATCATTTTACCACATTAAATAATGAGGAAAATAAAAAAACACATAGGAAAATATACTCTTCAAAGTTCTTCTTTAAAGTATTATAAAATCAAGGAATCGACACCATTTTTAATTTTGCAAACCAGAAATAACTTTCAAGAAAATAAATTCATCCTCCTAAAAGACAACTCGCAGCACAACAAAATATCTCTCCTGTGTCTCTTAGCCTAAAATAAATATAAACATCACTTACCTGTCATCAAGCATTGCTTCTGTTTTCAGCTTGCTGACAACCTGATACAAGTCCCTTTTGAGTCCCTTTTGGGATTTTGTTTCTCCCTCTAAACTAGGTAAGTGTTACTGCTTCTCTTGGTACCTAATCCATTATTTCTGGACTGAAGATTTTATGTCTTTCTCTCGATCCCTGTCAAAGACATTTCCTTCTAGAAAGCCAGCATCTTCTCTTTTCCAATTACAGTAATTTCCTACTGATAAGCTGCACCTATTTCACTGAAGAATTGAATGGATCCCAGAAATGCGGCTAATCATCAGGTGCGGCTTATTTATGGACAAACACCGGCAAAATGCCAACCCAGAAGTGCAAGCCGGGTGGGGAGGGAGCTGCCGTGGAGGCACTGCCAGCTTCGCACAAAGCTGAGCCCGCCCAGCAGCCACTCGCTGGGTTTCACATGAAGCCAAGCCCACTGAGCTGACGCTTTTGGGAGGCGCAGGGAGCCCCAGTTGCTGCCGAGCAGGCAGGGAGCCACAGCAGCCATTGCAGGGGGCATGAGAGTGCCAGGGCCTGCAGCACTGGGAGGGCGCCTGGGGCTGCATTTAAAGGCTTTGCCAGTCTGTGAAAACGGTTTGCAAATTGAGCAGCTGACAGCAAGCTCTGCGATTCTGTTACAAACTCATTACTTTGTTGCACATGGATCCTAGCTTAAAAAAAAGTGTGGCTTATCACCTGGTGCGGCTGATTTATGGACAAATTCCGTGGTCTTCCCGGCTACCCAGAAGTGCGGCTTATAACCAGGTGCGGCTTATGAGTGTGAAATTAATGTAATCACTTTCATTCATTACCTAATCATTCAACAAATAAATGCTGATTGCTTTCCTGGGGAGGCAGTGGTAGAAGTCCAGCTGGTTAGAAAAAAAATAATCTACTGAATATAAAGTTCCATACCAAATACTAAAACCCATATTTGCCCAGACTCTCTAAGGTTCAGAGGCCGAGTCTGAATACAAACAAGTTTTCCAGGGATGGTACAGAGAATTCTCAGAGTTTATCATCTACCCACAGCTCTAGAAAGTTATATTGTTGGTACCTGAAGGGACGATGACTGTTTGGAAGAAATACTCTGCTTCAAAGACCCAAAGGGCCTTTCTAATGCTGTCCTATCTTTCCAACAGCTTCTGGTGCCATGGTTAGCTTTTGATTGATCACTCACTTACCTAATTCTCACATGGTAACTCTGCTAACACTGAGAATCCCTTCAGATCAATTTTTTCCATGGTTCTTGGGACAGACACCTACAGTATTCTCCTAAGCAGTCTGAATGCCTGTGGAAAAGAACTTGTAGGTCTGTTCAAAAAGCTCTTGCTGGAATAACTGTGTTCACACAGCAGGGGAAAAGTCCTCATGTGGGAATAGTAGCAGGCTTGCTCTATCCAAGTTTTTAAGCATTCTCCATCACTACTCAGTTACAGAAAACTATTTGCAAGACAGAGATTCTAAATCTCAGTTCCACAAGTATTACTCTAAATCAGGGAATATGTCTCAGCTATTTCTGCCCTTTTTATGTGAAAGGTATAGTAAGATTTTCTGCGGTCCACAAATAATATGTCATATTTCTCACCACTGACATCTCCCTCAAAGTCAGAAGAAGGAAAAAGTCAGAAGACAGGGAATATACAAATTCAACACTGTCTCTCTGGGTTGTTGGTATGGTAACATGCAGCTCTCCTTGAACATCCTTTTCTACTTCTGACTTTCAAGATAATTTGTCTAACTTGTGACAAGCCTATCCTAAATTCCAAATTTTAATAAGCTTCAAAAGACATTATTTCCCAAATTTACTAATCCCTCTAAAAATTCCAAATTAGCTAACAGCTTTGTATTAAGTCTATCCACTAAATTGCATTATCACACAGTGAGAAACATTACAGATTTGAACCTGCTTAAGGTAACACGGCTTATGTATTAAATGTGCCCACGTACAACTGGGCCTATCCTGATACATTTGCTCCAGTGTCTTCACTGTTTTTCCCATCAGGCTTATACTGCCCTTACACTCCAGCCCTGCTCCCTCATATGAGGTCCACAGCACTTCCAGAATCCAGGGAATGACTGTAAGCACTAGCGTGACTCCATGCTGGCTATGGGGAGATCATTCACATGCTTCAAGTAGAGCCGCCCCTTTGGAGCATCTCAGGTTCCAAAGGACAGCCACAAGCTTCAGCTCATTTCCTTGCAGTTATTCATACTCCTACCAAGGCAGCTGGATATAGCTATGAAGAAGATACAGAATAAGTAAGGATTTCTGAAACACCAGTTTTAAAAGTTTCCAGCTTCTTCTTGCTCCATACCAGCTGTGCTAGGTAGCAGGAGCATGCCTTGTCCAAGGGCTTGGTCAGCTCTAGATGGAGTCCCTGCTTCCAGAGGCACTAACAGAAGAAACTTATTGGACAGACACTCCAAATTTGGATAGAGTTGGATTAAGAATCAGAAATAATTTTCTCTCTGTCTCATGGATTAACAGCCAGACAGCACATTATTGTAAACCAGTCTGAGGTCCCTGGATGATAAATAAATAGTAGGCACCAAATAGTAGCAATAAACTGTGACAATAACAATTTCCACCCAGTGACATCACAGAAATCCAGTCAAGTATTTGCTCTGCTTCTAGTGGTGTCCAACCCAAGAATTCAGAAGGAAAGCTGCAAAGATTTTCAGAAGTCAGTATCAAACTTGCAAAGAAATGTTCCCTTTTACAGCTTACTGAGATGGGAGATCCATGAGAGCTCTGTATACATGAGAGGATGCACCTTGGTTTCCACTGTTCCACAAAAAAAACATAACCCTGGCTCATAGAGGGCAAACAGCTGGGCAGCTCTCATAGATAAACCTAAGAATGATAACCTAGAGCCATCTTTGACTTTCCAGTATCAAATACTTTCCAGTTGTGCCATTTCTTTAGCAAGGTGGACAGGTATCAACTGTGTCCGGTTGCACACAAACGAACATTTCTTCCAACGATCTGACAAATCAAATTTCTCTCCAACTTATGCAAAGCCTTTCTGCCTCTCCTCTTCTTGACAGAGCTCTTGATTTTTTCTGTGTGATCCATTTTCATGCGCACTGTCTGATCCCTGGCTCTTCAGGGCACAGCACATACCCGGTAGCACTTTTTTTCTCCAATTTCTATTTTATCCTTCGCAGCAGATCCCACTGCTCTAAGGATACATGAAGATACAAAGTCAGAATCTCATAAAAGGCACACATAAATGCAGTGAAACAGCCCAAAACACAACCAGATGGTCCTTTCAGAATGTTCTGCTTCCAACTCTAGTGTTCACTTAAAACACCCCGTGTAGCTTGTAAACATTACACAAAATTTTTGGTTGGCTACATGGGATCCTCCTCAGGGCTAGGATTCCCTGTCCTCACCTATTTTCAGGACTTTGTCCTCTCTCTCCAGAGTTACACCTGACACGGTAAAAATGAGCAGCTTCCATGCTGGAGCGTATGCAATGGGACAGAAACCTGTGCATTCCCAGTAGCCACCTGCTCATTTTCCCCCTTGTTGTCCACACTCTAAAACTCAAAGTGTTTCTCTGAAGAGGCAAAGTGCAAGAGGGTGCTTGGCTCCCCTTCAAGACCATAGAGAGGAAGCGGTGTACACTTAAGCAGTTTCTGAATGCAAATGCTTTCCTCGGGTGAAGTGGCTCCTCCCCAGTCCTTCAATTTGATAATGATGTCCTAAGCGCAGTGAAGTTGTTATGCTTCTCTCACCTAAGGCACTCAAATCATGAGCATTTCAGTGGGGGAAAGGTGAGCCAGCTTGAGCCAGTTTGGAAGACAAATGACAGCCCATCTCCAGAACCTGTTCTGAGCAGCTTGTGAGTGTGAAGGAGTGCTAAGATTTTATTTTACCTCATTATCTTTCCTCTCTGCTCCCTGCTCCTCCATAGACCCCGCAGGCTGTATGAAGTTCTCCGTGGAAAGAAAACCTGGTTAGGAAGGTCAGAAGACCATGCCTTTGGGATACAGGATTGGTGGAGTCTCTTGAGAGGGGACATAGTGCTCAGGCATGTTGCATTGCACTACCCAACATGTATTTAGATAGCACATTCCTTGACCCTGTGGCTTGACCCTATCCCTCTGACCATACCGAGTTGGAAGAGATTGGGACAGATCCAATTTCTATCCCACCCCCTTTCCTGGACTCTAGAAATACTCCGTTACCATGTGACCGTTCTCTTTCTCCCTGGATCCCTTTGAGAATAAACCTTGGAACACAGCCAGGGGGTCTGAGCCTCCTTTGTCTTGCTATGTCCATGACCACCCCACTCCATCTCTGACTGAGAGCTAGCCGGGAGTGTCAGAGAGAGAGGCAAGGGTGTGTCACAGGCACTCTGTTGGAGCATGCACAGGCCACTGAGAAGGGCCACAGTGGAGCCACATAAGCCCTTGTGAAAGATGGGCTGTTCTTCCAGTGTATGTTACAGACTTGATACAGAAATTGCCATGCCAGATCTTCCTGGACTGTGCTACATGTGAAACCAAACTAGATGGTCCTTTCTGGCCTTAAAATTTAGCTACAGCAAAATCTTATCATATTTCCATTTTTCCCCTCAATGGAAGGTGCATTTCTTCACAAAGCCCAGCCACATCTTTTTCTCAATTTAAGAGATCCATTTTATTTTTTTTCCCTGAGAAAATTCAGAGGTCATTTCTCTGCTCTGAGCTTTACTTCTTTTTGTTACTCTTTGAGCTGTGAGGAAAAAAAAGAGTGTCTGTCTTAAAAGCTGCTCTCACTGACTGCAGCACAAGCTATTCTGGGTGCCTCGTGATAACGGCTCCCAGCTTTTTTTTTGGGCATCTGTGTTCATTTACAAACCAGAAACCTTCTGTCTGTGTCTGTTGTTGCCTCCTTCTTTTTGAACCCGATGGTTTGACTTGAGCAGCCTGAACAATGGTACTGGTGGGATCACACAGATCTTTGAGACAGAAATTGGCATCGTAGGTTATTCCTCACACTGGAGTTGAGCAGACGCAGTGTAAATCCTGGGAACCTATTTTAATAGGTTGGTGTTAATGATTTATAGCATTACCACAGCTGTAGTCTCTCTGGAGCAAACAGTTGAGTGTGTTTTGCTAAAACTTTAATCAGCACAACTTCAGCCAGTTGTAATAACAGTCTCCATTCTCATCCCCCTATATGTGAGGGTGTCAGGTCATCCAGTCAAAGGTCAAGCAAAGGCTGACTGCTGAGAAAAAGTACATTTTTCTGTGAAGCAAAGGTGATTTGACTTGAACCTTTGGCAGGCTGGTAAGGATATAAATGCTAGCACAAAACCTTCCCTAGGCACAATAGTGAGAGGAGCCAGGGCTGACAGACAGACTGGCAGCCTTGCCTTCACCCCTGGGAGTCCAGACACAGAGACTACCAACAGGAGAGTATCTTGAGATCTCAGTGAGGGAGACCACCATCTCGAAGGGCTAAGAAAAATAGTGTCTCTATGCCCCAAATGGTGAAGAGGCCAGAACTTTGCTCTCATTTCATATGTGCAAACACAAACCAGATCAGATATGAACAATGGTGTCTACACAGTCAGTAGTTTCACTGGGAGCCAGCTGGTCAGCTGAGGAGAGGTGGGAACCATGTTACACAATATCTATTTATTTGATATACTTATTTATTCATTTTATACTGAGGACACTGTAATCTTGGAAAAAAATCATCTTCCCAGAAGCTGCACAATACATTTTCCAGTCCTGTTCACCCTTTGACTTCGTGGAATCACAGTCTGATGTATCACCTGATAATCATATTACGTACCTGAATGCTGCCTTTCATCCATTCCCTAGTGCGGGTTGCTTACAAATCACATAAAATGAATACCGATAGGGTGGCATTTACACACTAGGCATCCTCACTGGCCACACAGCAGAAGCATGAAGGTCACTCACTGAATTGGTTTGTGCTTCAGTCAATATTCTCCCATGTGCTCCAGCAGTCCTGTTTTCAGAGAGCATTATCTAATTGAAAACCAAATCTCTGCATCTGAATGGCAGCCAGGAGGCTCATCCAGGTTCCTCCTTTCCTCTGTGCCACAACCACTTGTATTTGATACTAACGAGTCTCATATTTTCCAGAAAAGAAGAAAATAATAAGAGCTTATTTGAACACACTGCATGAGAGAGGTGGAAGCTGAAATGGCAAAGGTGGGAGGGGTAAGAGTGGTTTCTAAGGAGTTGGGAAAAAAAGCTCTGAAAAAAGGTAGCAATGAAAAATAGTTCCATGAATATTGATGCAGATCTTTAAAAGATACTTTTTTTCCTGTTTGTACTGGGATTTTTTGTTGCTTTTCAGACATGTTCTTGTGCCTCAATTTGACAAATGGAAGATCTGAAGTAAGCAAATGTTGTATTTTTACATGCACATGTAGCCCCAAACTAAACCATTCCTTTCAGTTTTGGGCCCCTTCCTTTAAAAAAGACATTGAGGTCCTGGAGCATGTTCAATGAAGGGCAAGAACACTTGTGAAAGGTTTAGAAGAGATCTTATAAGGAACAGCTGAGAGAGCTGGGTTTGTTTAGTCTTGAGAAGAAGAGGCTCAGGGAGCACGCTGTCACTCTGTACAACTGCCTGAAAGGAGGCTGTAGCCAGGTGAGGGCTGGTCTCTTCTACCATGCCTGCCATAAGAGGACCAGAGGAAACCACCTTAAACTGAGACAGGGAGGTTCAAATGAGATATTAGGAAAAAAAATTAATAAATATCACTGTTAGGGTGGTCAGACATTGGAAAATATT